>CM047431.1:45358492-45445652 GCA_026168455.1 Theocolax elegans | reverse complement strand
CTGGAGATGGTAGAAAGGACTTTAAAAGGAGAAATAGGAACGAAGTGGAAGGAAGTTTCGGGATAAGAGGAGGGTAAAACACTCGGGGATGAGATGAAAGACTGAAGATGGTTAAGAGTGAAGCGAGAAGGTGAATACGAAATGGCTGCATAATGAGTGTTAAGTTGATCCAATGAAAACATAGTAAGAGGTGACCAAGTTGGTTTAGTCACTAGATCCATGTTCCTGAGCTCCTTCCACAGACCAGCTGAATTTGATGATGAAGTAATCCTGTTGTTAAGGTGTAAATATTTACTAGAATCAATGGAATTTTTAACTAGTCTACGGAGATCTTTATAGATCTGGTAGTCTGAGCTCAGGCCCGTGGCCACGTACCTCTTATAAGCCATGTTACGAGTTTTGATGTTAAGTCTTATGCATGGTGTGATCCAGGGTTTGATGGAGTTTCTAATGGTCGTGAGTCTAGCTGGTGCAAGAGAATCAAAAGTGTGCAAAATAGATGAGACGAGAGTGGAAAGGAGGTTGTTGATAGGAATAGATGACGGAGAGAAAGAGAGAGAGAATAGAGAGAGAGAGAGAGAGAGAGAGAGAGAGAGAGAGAGAATGATAGATGGAGAGAGAGCGAGAATGAGATAGATAGATTCTTTATTTGGTATTTCGGGGAAAAATCCTCGTATACATATTATGAATATAATCTGCGCAGTAACAAATAAACTAAAATAAAATAAAACACAGTGGAAATCAAAATGAATCAAAACGAAACACTCATCACGCTAGAGAACAGATAACAGTAATTCATCGCTCTCTCTATTTTTCCTTTCTCTGTTAAGCACCTGATTAGTTATCATAGGTGTTCTAGCATGTCTAATCTTATCAAAACCGAATCTTTTTAACATATTCTCAATAAATTTAGTTTGACTTGTTATGTCCTGAATACTAAAAGTTTAATCTAAACAATGACGCCTGTCGCTTAGCCAGGACTCGAACCTAGGGAATGTTTAGGTAAACTAAGAGTATGTTTTACAGGACATTAACGTATTATCTAGTGGCAGGAAAGAAGGAGAGCTCTTTCCACACTAGTATTAATCAATTATTTTTATATAAATTGAGTACTTACTCAGTATTTCTTCTCTTGAAGATCTTTGCTTCCTTGTATTTTAAGTAAATGAATAATTAACACTTTGTTTATAATTGATTTAAATATATTATATAATTTATTAATTTTGCACTTTTACAATATTCTTGATTTCTTTATAATTAGTACTCTCAGTCTTAAACACTTGAGAGACGAGCCGACGCGTGATTCGAACTGCCTAATTGTAGGTCAACATCTTCAATTTATTGTAAATTGATTTACAAATTTTAGTCGAATATTACCATGATCTCATTTAACAAATCGCTGAGTTTGCATTTTGACTCTTCGATTTATTGCTAATATCCAGGTCATTTACGAAACTCTACGTTCGCATTCTTTAAGCTGCAGTTGTTAGTTACGACTTGTTGTCGATTAAAAATTACAAAATTAAAAGTATACGTCTTATGAAGTAACACCTGGGGGCCAGACGTTGCATATCGGAACGATATCAACTTCCTTTTAGTATTAGCAACCAATCGATTACATGATTTTAGGACACACTTTCATGTATGTATTGAGTCGACCACCTGTGCTACAATACAAACAAAACTTCAAACACGTACAAGCAAACATTGACCTTGTTTTGCTTCCGCGCGCACTTCCAAACAAATTGCATAAATCGACAACGCTACTCCATCCATTGTGAATTAATATTGTATATTGAATTAATATTATGTATTAATTATGTAATATTGAATTAATATCGCTACTCCATCTGTTGTGAATTAATATTCACTATCCTCCCCGCTTAAGTATTATACACTATTTTGTGAAAACATTTAAGGAAAAAAAAATAGTGTGCAATTTTCTCTCTTTTTATTATTTTTTTTTTCTTTTTCTTTTTTTTTTTTTTTATACATTTAACGAAAAAATATTATGATTTTTTGAATGTGAATTTGACATATTTTTACCTGGTAGAGTAATTGTAGGATTAATTTTTGATGGGAATATTGATGGTGGTCTATTTGGGATTGGTGGAGGTTGCATGGGAGATGAAATCTTTGGTATAACTTCTTCTTCTGTTATTTCTGATTCCTTGTTATTCTCTTCATAATTTTCTTTATTTAATGTTGTCAATAAATGAGTAATTGAACTGAACACTGCTCCAAAAAGGTGAAGTGACCATCCATATATAGTATGTAGAGTATAGCCTCGAATTATTGTGTCAATGATTAATTTTATAACATGTAAAATTATTAGAATCATAATGAACATTGAGGAAAATGAGCCCCAAGTTGTCAATTTTCTAATAATTAGTTGCCATGTACTTTCTGCTACGTGTTTTAAAGTATTTTCTGTAAACATATTAGTTGTAGATTCATCTGAATTTTGTTGTCCCGTCATTTCTCTTGTAATTATATTTAATAATGAAGCTTTTTCGAGAGGAAACATGAGTTGTTGTTGTAGTTGGTCCAGGTCCGTTTGAGAATATACTCCACTAGTAGCCAAGGAATTAACTGTTTCATAGGTCCATCCAATCTGTGTATTAGGTTTAAACACATTAGGAGGTATTGTTTTAGTTGGTGTTGGCAAAAATTTTATCCATTCGTCTCCAACTTTATAAAAAGTAGGAACTATAGAATTGCAATCAACTTGAATTCCACGTTTTACCAAAATATGTGTTTTTGGTGTAAGGAAATAAGTTTCATTTCCTGATGTAACAGGTAGATGATTATAACATTCCTTAGTGTGTAATAATTTTAACCTCTTTTGGAGTACATTTTATCAAATAAACTGCTTCTCCCCGCTAGTTTTGATATATAACCTGGTTTTTCATAATGTTATATGCAAATTCATCTGGGGATAAGGTAGCAATGGATAAGGAATTTTGTATTGTTTTTCTTTCAATTTCACATTTTTGAGTTAATAGGTCTATATATATATTACTAAATTGATTCCTTAAATGTTTTTCTACATAAACAAATTTGAATTTACATAAGTAAATAAATCTAAATGTACACTTGCTTTATTACTAACAATGTCATTTTCAAAATATAATCTATTATATTATTATTTTTTCTAATATTAATAATTTTGGATGTTCAGTTCGGGTAAATTCGCGATTACAATTTGTGATTTTTTCCTTTGCCGCTAATGCAAAAGTAATTTCATTGGTATTTAACGTATAAGTAATTTCATTATTATTTCCGTTAGTAAACTTCTTTGCAAAACCTTTATATAAAACATCGTACTTATTTTAAAACAATCATCTGTTGGTAAAATATCCCAAAAAGTATAACCCCCTTTCATATCAAGACAATGTTTGTCTGAAAATTTACATACAGTACCCGAGCTTAATCTTAACTTATCATTATTTAAATTTACTTGTGCATTGTTTCTTATTAATGTAATTTGTACACGGTACAAATACCTTATTCCATGATCCAAAATTATCTGTATATGACTCTCCTGAACATGAGTTTCCTTCTGCACTTCCCGTGAAATCTATTCCTTTTGTTGTAGTTGAATTTATTTTTAAATCGGCAATAGTATGTTTATTGTCATACTTAAAAACTCCTGTTTCTTGAATAAATTTACATTTTTCGTGACTTATATCGTAGATGTACTCTTGTTCTGGCATTTTCCGTTGGAATCAAATGTCCGAAAAATTCCACATTTGAAAATTGTTCTATGTATAATTATTTACATTGAATAATTTTAGTGTTTTTAAATTCTGCTATTTGTAGTAATTCTATTGGAACCTCTGTTGAATTGATTTGTGCATTATGGAAATCACATTCGCCTGAATCAAGTAATGAAAATGTCGTAATATTTGGCATGGTTGTCCCACAATCAAACCCAATAATCCCATGACAAATTTTAAGATTGTCGAAAAAATAACTATTTGTTTAATCATTATTGATAGACCTAAAACAGTAAAATTATATTAATACATTATTTATTTTTTTCATGCATAAATAATTTATTAGGATGGACTGTTTTTGGTTTTCCTTTATAATCTATGACTATATTACCATTCTCATGTACTTTAAAATCTCAAAAGGTCCAAGATAATGATCTTTTTCTAATTTTGCCTGGTTTAGGTTGTTTAGTGAACCAAACCTTATCTTTGATTTCAAATTGTACTGGATTTACGAATCTGTCATAATATTGTTTTGATTTCTCTTTAGATAATATTAAATTTTCTCGTGCTAATTTTGAAATTTCAATCCATATTTAAAACTAATTTTTCAAGATAACCTTTAAAAGTGGGTAATTGTTCACTTTTCCTTAAAGGTTCATGTGATGGTAGTCTTGGAGGAAAACCAAAAACTATTTGAAATGGTGTATACATGTGACTAGTATGAATGTTAACATTATAATAAAATTGAGCTAATTCAATTAATTCATCCCATTCAATTTTCTTTGACGAAAAATTTCTTAAATACTCCATTAAAGGATGTGCTCTTTCTAAATTTCCATTTGCCCATGGAGTAAAGGACGTTGTTTCTATTTTTGAAAATTTAAATCTACGAGCTATTGCTTTCACATTTTTGAGTTAATAGGTCTATATATATATTACCAAATTGATTCCTTAAATGTTTTTCTACATAAACAAATTTTGAATTTACATAAGTAAATAAATCTAAATGTACACTTGCTTTATTACTAACAATGTCATTTTCAAAATATAATCTATTTATATTATTATTTTTTTCTAATATAATAATTTTGGATGTTCAGTTCGGGTAAATTCGCGATTACAATTTGTGATTTTTTCCTTTGCCGCTAATGCAAAAGTAATTTCATTGGTATTTAACGTATAGTAATTTCATTATATTTCGTTAGTAAACTTCTTTGCAAAACCTTATATAAAACATCGTACTTATTTTTAAAACAATCATCTGTTGGTAAAATATCCCAAAAAGTATAACCCCCCTTCACCTATCAAGACAATGTTTGTCTGAAAATTTACATACAGTACCCGAGCTTAATCTTAACTTATCATTATTTAAATTTACTTGTGCATTGTTTTATTAATGTAATTTTGATTGTACCGTGTAAAAATACTTATTCCATGATCCAAAATTATCTGTATATGACTCTCTGAACATGAGTTTCCTTCTGCACTTCCCGCGAAATCTATTCCTTTTGTTGTAGTTGAATTTTTTTAAATCGGCAATAGTATGTTTATTGTCATACTTAAAAACTCCTGTTCTTGAATAAATTTACATTTTTCGTGACTTATATCGTAGATGTACTCTTGTTCTGCATTTTCCGTTGGAATCAAATGTCCAAAAATTCCACATTTGAAAATTGTTCTATGTATAATTATTTTACATTGAATAATTTTAGTGTTTTTAAATTCTGCTATTTGTAGTAATTCTATTGGAACCTCTGTTGAATGATTTGTGCATTATGGAAATCACATTCGCCTGAATCAAGTAATGAAAATGTCGTAATATTTGGCATGGTTGTCCCACAATCAAACCCAATAATCCCATGACAAATTTTTAAGATTGTCGAAAAAATAACTATTTGTTTAATCATTATTGATAGACCTAAAACAGTAAAATTATATTAATACATTATTTATTTTTTTCATGCATAAATAATTTATTAGGATGGACTGTTTTGGTTTTCCTTTATAATCTATGACTATATTACCATTCTCATGTACTTTTAAAATCTCAAAAGGTCCAAGATAATGATCTTTTTCTAATTTGCCTGGTTTAGGTTGTTTAGTGAACCAAACCTTATCTTTGATTTCAAATTGTACTGGATTTACGAATCTGTCATAATATTGTTTTGATTTCTCTTTAGATAATATTAAATTTTCTCGTGCTAATTTGAAATTTCATCCATATTTAAAACTAATTTTTCAAGATAACCTTTAAAAGTGGGTAATTGTTCACTTTTCCTTAAAGGTTCATGTGATGGTAGTCTTGGAGGAAAACCAAAAACTATTTGAAATGGTGTATACATGTGACTAGTATGAATGTTAACATTATAATAAAATTGAGCTAATTCAATTAATTCATCCCATTCAATTTTCTTTGACGAAAAATTTCTTAAATACTCCATTAAAGGAGCGTGTGCTCTTTCTAAAGTTCCATTTGCCCATGGAGTAAAGGACGTTGTTTCTATTTTTGAAAATTTAAATCTACGAGCTATTGCTTTCATAATTTTCCCAGTAAAATTACCAGCTCTATCAGTCAATAATAATTTAGGAAACCCAAAAATCAACAAGTATCGTTTTATAAAAGCATTAGCTACAGATTCTGCAGTTTGATCTTGTAAAGGTACAGCTATTAAGTATTTTGAAAATTGATCTTGAATCGTTAAGATATATTTATTATTATTTTTAGTAATATTCATTGGCCCTACAATGTCCATAGCGACTTTATCAAGAGATTTAAATGGTGTATCCGTTATTAACATAGGTTGTCTAACTCTTTTTCTTTTTAATTTATTTCTATTACAATCATTGCAATTTTTAATTCTCTTTTGTATATCTTTCTTCAAATTTTCCCAAAAATACATCGTTTTAATTGTATTGTAAGTTTTTGTTATTCCTGCATGGCCTTCTAAATTAGAAGAATGATACATATCAAATAGTTTATCTCTTTCATCTAATGGTACGAAATGTATTTCATTTTTACATATTATTATATTAATTTGTGTATCTGCGAATATATCTTTTAATATTTCTTCAATTTCAATCCAATCAATATTAATTATTTCTATATCTTTTGATATACTAAAACTTAAATAATTTTTCTGCAATAATATGTTACTTAATAATTTAAATAAATTAATCAAATTTATTTTTACATTAATATATGATTCTGCAATATCCAAACATAATACAAACAATTTTTTATTGTCGATCTTAATTATTTCAATTTCATTTTTACTCAAAGATTTATTTATCTCAATTTGTTTATCATTAATTAATAACTCAGTATTATTATCGAACGATTTTCTTCCTTTCGAAATAATATGAACTATATTATCTTTCCTTAAATTAATAGAATCACGAGAGTAATTTATATTTTTACATTCTTTAAATATTTTTAAATGTTTATCCTCTTGTGTAGAACTACCATTTATAATCAGTTTATTATCTTTTTTATGAGCTTGTTTAACTTCTTTCTTTTTATTCTCTAATTCTTGTATAGGTTCAGAAATTTTTACTTTTTCCGATTGAATTTGTTTAGCTTTTTGAGCTCTTGTTGTAACACTTATAATTGCACTTTCTATAGGATTTCTGGACAAAGCATCAGCATTTACGTTATTTTTTCCTGCTTTATAGACTACCTCATAATCATATCCCATTAATTTAAAACGCCATTTTTGAACTCTAGTGTTATTATCAGCCATTTTAATGATAACAAAGGTTTATGATCTAAAATTATTACAAACTTATTTGCAAAAATATATTTATTGAATGTTTTAATAGCAAACATTACAGCTAATGCTTCTTTTTCATACGTACAATAATTTTTTTCGGCACCTTTGATTACTCGAGACGCGTATGCTATCGGTCTATCTTCATTAATTTTCCCTTGTGATAAAATAGCCCCTAATGCATACTTTGAAGCATCAGTAGTTATTAAAAAAGGTTTATCAAAATCTGGAAACTGTAAAACAGGTGCAGTACATAACGCAGTCTTTAATTTATCAAAAGCCTCTTGTATTTCTGTATTCCAAATAAATTTTACTTCTTTTGTAATAAAGTCGTTAAGGGTTTAGCTATTTCTGCAAAATTTTTAATAAATCGTCTATAATAACCTGCTAAGCCTAAAAATTCTCTCACATTTTTAATATTTTTTGGACGAGGAAATTGTTTTATAGCAACTATTTTCTTCTCATCTGTTCTTATACCATCTTTACTTATTATATGGCCTAAAAATTCAATTTCTTTCTGAAAAAATTTACATTTACTTGTTTAAATTTTTAAACCTGCTTCCTTTAATTTTTTTACTACTATATTTAACCTCTGTATATGCTCTTCTATAGTTTCGGAAAAAATAATTACATCATCCATGTATACAAAACAAATTGTTCCAATTAAATTTTCTAAAACTCTATTCATTACTCTTTGAAATGTTCTAGGTGAGTTTATTAAACCAAAAGGTAACACTTTAAACTCAAATCTTCCTAGTGGATGAATACTAAACGCTGTTTTATGAATATCTTTTTCTTTTACTCTAATTTGATGGAATCCTGATACCATATCAATAGAACTAAATATTTTATTATTTTTTCCCATTTCATCAAAAATTTCTGTTATATTAGGTAACATATAGGGATCAGGAATGGTTTTTGCATTTAATTTTCTATAATCAATAACAAGCCTCCATTTCTTTTTACCATTACTCGCTAATGTCTTTTTTTCTACTAACCAAGTTGGTGCATTAAACGCGCTTTTTGAATTTCTTATAAGATCATTATTAATCAATTTTTTCGTTTCTTCAACTGCAATTTCTTTTAATTTATAAGGTAATGGGAACTGTTTAACGTATATAGGTTTGTCATCAATTAAATTTATTTCATGCTCTTCTATTTTACATAAACCAATTTTTTCACCTTCTAACCAAAATGACTCTCTATTTTCCAAAATAAAAGTTTGAACTGTTTCTTTATCCTCATTCGATAAGTGATTTAAATTTACTTTTTCTAGTAATTTTCTTTCTTTACTTAAATTATTTAATTTATTTTCTTCATCTTCTTTTGTAAAATAAATTGACCCCATATGTATTATTTCACTCTCATAAGGTAATATTGAAACGTTAGTATTAATAATATCATTATAAAAGCCCTCAATATCTAATGAAATATAATTAATTTGATTTTTAAAATATGTATCCTCTTTATCAATTAAATTATTGTTTTTTAATGTTTCTTCAAAAATAAGGTAATTATTAATAATATATTCTTCTTCTTTAATATCATTTTTATTTAACATTGTATTATTTAAATTTCCTAAAAACTGTTCAATATTTATTTCTTTATTTTGTAAAAAATCTACAAGATTTACATAATTATCAACTTTTGATTGATCACTTACCCACGAATCTATTACACTTTCATCATTATTTTTTTCAGTTAAAATTTGCGTTTTTGTATTATTTACAGTATCAATTAATTTTGTTGTTTCAATATTTTCATAAAAATCAATTAAATCTTTATTTGAAAAATCAATTAATTCTTTATCTGAAAAATCAATTAAATCTTCATTTAAAACATCGATTAAATCTTGATTCGAAAAGTCTATTAAATCATTACTTTTTCCAAAATTACCTTCAGCTACTTCTTGAAATTTATTCTGATTTATTTCTTCACAAGTTTTATCATGAATATTTTCAATTATATTGAAAAATTTTAAAATATCTTCATTTATTGTACTTTGTATGCACATACTACTTTCTAAATTTTCTGTAAATTCTCTTTTTCCTATATTATTCTCATAATCTTTATCTTGTATTACTTCGTTACAATTATCTTTTATAATATGTACAGAATTTTCTTTACTTTCTATAGACTGCAGTTTATTCGATTGAATTTTTAATTTATTGTTGTTAATTTCTAAATAGCCTTTATCTAACCGAAGTTTTTGTTGCATAAGAATTTTTATACCTATTATGCCATCATAAGGTATTGAAAAATCTTCAGGAGCTACATGGAATTCAAAATTAATATTGTTTATTGCTAAATTTATAGTACCCAAAGTTTTAATAGCATTATCTGTTATGCCAGATATTAAAATTCTTTCAGTATTGTTTATTAAATTAAATGGAATATTATCTTTTTTTATAAGATTAATTTGTGCTCCACTGTCAATTAAAAATTTACATTTTTTGTTTGGTATTAAATCATCAATTTCAATGTGTTGTAATAAATTCTCAATTTTAAAGACATAATTTCGTAAGTTATCCTGATTTACTAACGAATTATTACTCATATTATGAAACGGTTGGTCAATAAGCTCATGTTTTGCTGACATTTGATATTGTAGGTCACCGAGTGTCTTCGTCTTTATTATCTCTTCCTATGCACTCGAACCTGGAAGAGTGTTCTCGTTTCCCGAAAATTTTTGCTGACTGTCTCGATATTTTACGCAATTTTCAGCTGTATGCCCGATTGCTTTGCAATTTGAACATAATTCATCTACACTACTTTCCAAAAGTTTCAGCATACTACAATTATCAATCAAATGATCAAAATTTTTACAAAATGAACATTGTTTTTTAGTTTGTTTATAATTTTTTAATGCTTGTAATTTCCAACATTCATCGATTACATGACCTTTAAACTTGCAATAGTCACAAACCTTTCCTTGAGACATATTTCTATTTATTTTATTTGTGTTATTATTAAAAATTTTATTTTGAAGATTACTATTCATATTTCTCGAATTTACTTGTTGATTATAATTTTGCGAAGATTTAAATTGTGCAATCATTAGTTTTATCTGTTCACATTCAGTTGATAAATGTCCTTCATTACAAATTGAACAAAAGCTAATTTTTTCATTTTTACAATTTTTACTTATATGTCCCTTACCATTACATTTGAGGCAAGTCATTTCTGGACAATTTTCTAAAGAATGATTTATTTTTCCACAAAAACCACAATTTTCTACTATAATTTTCTTTTGACCTGAACAAACATTAGGATTATATCCGGAAAGACCACATTTCCAACAAATTATATATTCTGAAATAAAAGGACATTGATTTACTGTATGCGAAATTTCTTGACAATATTGACAATAACTATATTGATCTTTATTATATTTACAAGCACTTATTGAATGATTAGGTTGACTGCAATGTTTACAAGTTAAATTTATTTTATTTGTGACAACTCTACAATTATTTGAAAAATGATCTGTTCCTTTGCAATAGACACAGCCTGCTAAAGGACAAAATAATGCTTCATGTTGAATACCATGGCAAATTTGACAAGTTAAAATTTTTTCCGTTTCTGATTTAAAAAAACTATTATTTGCAGATAAACAATTACTATCTCTTAAGCTGTCTTGTTTCAAAATTAAATTTTCTATTTCTATAGCTTTTATAGATATTGATGATAAATCATTATGTTCCCCAACTCGGATATTTATTTCAAATTTTAAACCGTCTTTAAAATATTTTAAAGCATCTTTATCAACAGTATCATTACAATTTTTACTTATATGTCCCTTACCATTACATTTGAGGCAAGTCATTTCTGGACAATTTTCTAAAGAATGATTTATTTTTCCACAAAAACCACAATTTTCTACTATAATTTTCTTTTGACCTGAACAAACATTAGGATTATGTCCGGAAAGACCACATTTCCAACAAATTATATATTCTGAAATAAAAGGACATTGATTTACTGTATGCGAAATTTCTTGACAATATTGACAATAACTATATTGATCTTTATTATATTTACAAGCACTTATTGAATGATTAGGTTGACTGCAATGTTTACAAGTTAAATTTATTTTATTTGTGACAACTCTACAATTATTTGAAAAATGATCTGTTCCTTTGCAATAGACACAGCCTGCTAAAGGACAAAATAATGCTTCATGTTGAATACCATGGCAAATTTGACAAGTTAAAATTTTTTCCGTTTCTGATTTAAAAAAACTATTATTTGCAGATAAACAATTACTATCTCTTAAGCTGTCTTGTTTCAAAATTAAATTTTCTATTTCTATAGCTTTTATAGATATTGATGATAAATCATTATGTTCCCCAACTCGGATATTTATTTCAAATTTTAAACCGTCTTTAAAATATTTTAAAGCATCTTTATCAACAGTATCATTAAAATTTTTAATACTAGTATTCGTTTCTCCCGATTGTGCTTTTTTAATTTCTTTCATTTGTTTTACCAAATCTGTAATTCTATTAGTGTAACTAACCACAGACTCATTTTTACCTTGTATAATTTGAGATAGTTTGCCATATAGTTCATATAAATTATTTTTTGAAGGATATAATTTTCTTATAATAGAAACTAAATCTTCAATACTTTTAATATTAGAATTACCCAAAGCTTTATATGCTTCTCCTTTTAACTTAATTTTTAATACCTTAATTAAATTTTCTTCATCAATATCTGCAATAATACTTTTAGCCTGTTTTAATTTTTCTATATATTCTGTTGGTGTTGGATTATGCCCATCAAATTCAGGCACTAAATTCGCAACATCCTTTAAAGATAATTTGAGTGCATTCTCTTGAGTCATATTTATGTTTTTAAAATCAAAATTTCCCAGATTAAGTGAACTATTCTCTACTTGATTTGGTGTTTCAATATCTATTAAATTAGTTACTTCTACTTCTTCAGAATTATTCAATAAAAGACTTCTTTGGTTTAATAAACCTTCAATATCTGTATAATCGTTTAATCCAGTCGAATTTGTTATATCCCAAATGTATCATCTAATGCAATAGCTGAATCTTTGTAAATACTAGAATTTTGTTCTAATTCTAAAGAAGTTGATGGTTTAGGATGGTTAATTTCTGATGAAGATTCAACGTTATTTTGTTCTGTTGGTAAATTAAAACTAACAGTTTTTGAAGGAGGAGAACGTATTAATTTTGAACTCTTTTGAAAAGGATTTAATATTTGTTCTTTTAAAATAGGATTTTCTTTAACTAACCCTCTGGTTAATGGTTTATTATTTTCTGTATTTGACATTTGATTTTATGCATTATAAATTTCTTAAAAATTTTACAAATAGTAGTTTTATTAATAATAATATTTATAAACAAAAATTATGATTTTTTATGCTTTAATGATGTAAGATGCCAAGTCCAATTTTGGGAATTGAACCTGACTCAACTTAAAATAATATATATCCTGTTAAATTAAATTAATTTATTTAAAAAAGAAAAATCTGTGTAAGTTATTTATCTTTTTCCAAAATTATTTATTCATACTTCTATTTAAATAAAAAAAAATTTTATACTTAATTACTTTCTTACAAAGCTTGATTTAAAACCAATCCAGGTTAAAAAAAAATGCTTAGGTCGTATAAATTTATTATATAAGTCGTATATGCTTCTGCAAGAATATTAATCACAACTTTGATATAAAAAACACCACATCTAGAAGAAATAAATACTACAATGAATTCAGTAAGTTAAAATTATTTCAATTTTTTCTATTCTCTTTATCAATGTTTATCTTCTCTTTTTTAGTCGACTTCCATAAATCAATCAACTATTTCTCAATTAGTAAAAAATGTGAATTTAACTTCCGATCCTGTGTACCAGATCGATTGTCATATTGAAGACTGGGATTATGAAAATTTTGTACCTCAATGTCAATGGTGTAACAACAAAATTGACACTCCACCACAATTAAAAAGAACCATGAAAGTCAATTTAAATAATAATCAAATTATTGTAACATTTGAATAAATATTTTGACTTATGTATTTTTTCCTTAACTCGAATGACAAAAATTTTTTTTTTTTTATTTATTCCCAAGCTAATCTTAGTCAAAATTACTGATGTGTTTCAATACAATGAAATGTATTAACGAAAATAAGTTATTATATATTTTTAATAGAGTTATTTATACTGAAATCATTTGTTACGGTTTTTAAATTATTGGAACCCTTCTTCCAAAAAAAAAATTTGTTTAATAATAGTGTGTTTGTACCGGAACCATTTGTTATGTCCTGAATACTAAAAGTTTAATCTAAACAATGACGCCTGTCGCTTAGCCAGGACTCGAACCTAGGGAATGTTTAGGTAAACTAAGAGTATGTTTTACAGGACATAAACGTATTATCTAGTGGCAGGAAAGAAGGAGAGCTCTTTCCACACTAGTATTAATCAATTATTTTTATATAAATTGAGTACTTACTCAGTATTTCTTCTCTTGAAGATCTTTGCTTCCTTGTATTTTAAGTAAATGAATAATTAACACTTTGTTTATAATTGATTTAAATATATTATATAATTTATTAATTTTGCACTTTTACAATATTCTTGATTTCTTTATAATTAGTACTCTCAGTCTTAAACACTTGAGAGACGAGCCGACGCGTGATTCGAACTGCCTAATTGTAGGTCAACATCTTCAATTTATTGTAAATTGATTTACAAATTTTAGTCGAATATTACCATGATCTCATTTAACAAATCGCTGAGTTTGCATTTTGACTCTTCGATTCATTGCTAATATCCAGGTCATTTACGAAACTCTACGTTCGCATTCTTTAAGCTGCAGTTGTTAGTTACGACTTGTTGTCGATTAAAAATTACAAAATTAAAAGTATACGTCTTATGACGTAACAGACTTAAGGTAATTATTTTATCGACTCTATTTCTATCAATCTTAATACCTAAGAATTCTTTAAGTTGCCCTAAATCCTTTAAAGTGAATTCAGCTTTTAATTTTAATTTTACTGTTTCAATAGTTTCTCTGTCGTTACCTGCTATTAATATATCGTCTACGTATAACAATAAAATCGTTAACGAACCTGATAATCTCTTAACAAATAAGCACGGCTCTATATCGTTAAATTCAAATCCTAATTTTATTACAGTCTCTGAGAATTTACAATTCCATTTCTTAGGGCTGATCTTTAATCCATATAATGATTTTTGCAATTTCCATACATTATTTTGTTTAAATTCACAACTCGCATCTATTCCTTCCGGAATTTCCATATAAATCTCTTCATTCAGGCCTCCATACAGAAACGCAGTTTCTATGTCAAGCTGATCTATTTCTAAGTCTAATTTATTAACGATTGATAAGAATATTCGAACTAACGACAGTCTCGATACGGGAGCATATGTTTCCCTCAAATCATAAATATTTTTATCTTTATAGCCACGAATGACTAGTCTACTTTTAAATCTTTGAATTCCTTGTTCGTTTGTCTTTTTCTTAAATACCCATCGCGAGTCTAAAATATTAGGTTTATTTCCTACCTGGTCAATAATCGGTCTTTTGACTAATTTATATACACTTCTATTGTTCATTGAATTTAATTCGCGTTGCACAGATTCTTTCCACATCATTTTCTCTTTCGAATTTACAGCTTCGCGATACGTTTGGGGATCGCCTTGAATTTTCGTTAGTAACGTATATGTTGTATAATCATTCTGTTCTAAGTCTATATAGTTATTACAATATTCTAAATTTAAGGCTGAATACACTACATCTTTATTTTTATTTTTACGAGGTCGCCCTTGGCCTCTTTTAGGTAACGGAGTCTGTTCTACAGATTCATCGACTGTTTCGTCATGTTTACGTTTACTGTCTTTAATTACAAATTCTCCCTCCGTTTTTGTAATGTCATTATCAAAATTCAATTCATTGATTAAATCTTTAGATTCTTTGTTATAACAATCTTTATAAACAAGTCTTTCTTTAAATGTAACATTTCTACTTTCATATAACTTGTCGTTTTCAGGTCTATATAAGATATATCCTGTCTGTGAATATCCTACTAAAAACGTTCGTATACCTTGATTACTAAATTTCGGACCCGCGTTACGCGCTATCTTTATATAAGCTACACAACCGAATCTCTTAATCTTATTCAAATCAAAACTATAATTAGGTGCTAGTCTTTTCAAGGGTATTTCAAAGTCTATTGACTTATTTGGTGTTCTATTATAAGCATACACGACTGCTTTAAGCGCTAAGTCCCACATATGCGTGGTAGATCCGAGTCGTACATATAAGCTCGATCTCTCATTTGGATGGTTTTATTAAACCTCTCAGCTGTTCCATTGTGTTGAGGAGTATCAGGGCAGGCTAATTGCAGCTCAGCTCCCAGTTCATTTAAATATTCTACAGTTTCTTTACAGGTAAATTCGGTACCTCTGTCGCATCGTAGAAAACAAATCTTTTCATCGCTTTCTATTACATTTCTCATGCTTTTAATACAATTTCTTAAGTTTTCGCTCCCTTCATTTTTATGTTTGACTGGATAAGCCAGTGCAGCTCTAGAATAATCATCAATAAAACATACAATAAAACGAAAATCTTTCGGATGAGAAGTCGGACTAATTGGTCCCATCGTATCTCCGTGAATTATTTGCAACG
Organism: Theocolax elegans; assembly: GCA_026168455.1. Taxonomy (NCBI): domain Eukaryota; kingdom Metazoa; phylum Arthropoda; class Insecta; order Hymenoptera; family Cerocephalidae; genus Theocolax; species Theocolax elegans. The sequence continues at coordinate 45,429,490 of CM047431.1, read as the reverse complement.
GTTTATTTGCACGTGTTCTGGTCTTATTAAACGGCATTTTCACATTCTTGGTTATTAAACATATCTCGTATTCATTTAAGCTTTCATCGAATTTCACGTCCTTCATTCCTTTAATATTTGAATATAATTTTTGCATTTTTCTCAAATAATTTAACGAAACATGACCTAATCTAACATGCCATAACATAGCTTTATTTAATTTTTCATCGTCAGATTGAATTATCAATTCTACGTTTTTATCAAGATTTACTGCCAGATTTTCATCTACATTATATATATTTCTTTCTTTTACTATGTCTAACATATCCGAGATTGATTTTAATTTAATTGCATTACATTCGTCGTATATTTTAATTTCATCATTTTTATTAATCGAATCGTTTAATATTGTATTATTTTCTACGTCGTTTATAGTATTTCCTTTGTCGCATATATCTGTATTCGAGTCTTTTGATCTAGTATTATAATCATGAACAAGGTTTAATGCAAACATCTTATTTTCATTCAAATCTTTATTTTTACTTATTTTAATTTAATCTCCCAGAAAGGATTTTTATAAATACCCGTCAAAAAGCTTTCGTTAGATTCAGAATCATAAATATCAATAATCTTATCATCGAGATAAATACTTAAACCTTTATCGACAAACTGTTTTAAAGAAAGCAAATTTTCTGTTAAATTTTCGGCATACAAAACATTATCTATAAACATCTCTTTACCGTTCGTAGTTATAATTTTGACTTTACCTTTACCTTGAGTATTTAGATTTACATTCTTGTTTGCACACATAATTTCATATTTCTTTTCCATATCGATTGAATTAAATATTAATTTAGATTTCTCCAAATGTTGTGTCGCACCCGAATCAGCAATAAATTTTTCAAATAAATTACAATTCTTATTTTCGGTTCTATTCTTATAATTGCTCGTCGTTTCGCTACAGTAATTTACTATTTCTTTTACGCATTCGTAATTATCTTTGTTTGAATTGTAGATGGTGCGTCCTTGTCCACATCTTCCGCCGCGACCACCTCTAAAATTTCTGTTGTCTTTATGCAACTTTGAAGCACATGCTGAGTCGTCATCAAATTCGTTCTTTCTCTTTCTGTTGGTACAGTCTTTGGCATTGTGTGTGCCAGTCCTTCTGCACTCGTAACAATAGATTTGTCCGGGTGTTGGACAATCTCTATGAATGTGTCCAGCAGATCCACAGCCATAGCACCTCGGTTTCATTTTCCCATCCTTTTCAATTATAAATTTATTATTTTTGGTGGCTTCTGATCTTAAGGAACCCTCACTTCGTCTGAAGTTTCCTCTCGACTGGTAGTTGTTTCTACCTCTGGCTGACATTGCAGCTCTCGGCATGTCTTTCCTGGGTACGTTCATCGCAGCCTGTAAAAAGCAATCTTTTAGTTGTATATACGACATTTCTTTCCCTGATGATTGTTTCCACAGACAATCTGCAATATTAATTTTGGGTACTGATTCTACAACGGCACTCAAAAATAGATCCCTTTTCTCTTTGTCTGGTAATTCACCAGCATCTGGTACATTCTCATAGATACGAACTTTCTCTTCGAATCTATCCCAGAATGCAGCAGCACTCTCTTTATTTAAATTGAATTTAATATTATATATATCTCGTCTCGCAGATAAACTAGTCGTACGTGTTTCAAGTCGTTTTAATTCTTTTAATTTATTAAACATTTCTTTAGGATCTTTAATATCTATTAACTTCGTATAATACATAAGGTCGATATGATTTATTATTATATCCCTAACCTTAAATTTATCTGTCTCTAATTTATCCGTATCTATATCAGAAAAATCTAACTTCGTTAAAATGTAATCGAGTTTCTTAACTCGTAATTCAGACATAAGCAAATCTTTAAATTTACCAAAATTTGAATTTTGATTTAATTTATAATTGCGATTTATTTCGCTCTCTTTATTGTTCAGTTCGATAACAATTTTATTAGTCAAGTCTTTTAACACATCTACATTCTTTGATTTTTCTATTTTATTTAAATTTATAATTTTATTAATTTTATTTTTTATTACTTTATCTATGTTGATACTGATCGTTTCATCTTTATCATTAATTAATTTCTCATTTAGTTCTCATCAGGTGATTTTTGAATTGGTTGAGTCGAATCAACCTTTAAAGAATCATTCTCATCATGTCGAATTACATCAGTTTTCTTCACTTCATTGTTACTTCGTTTCATCTCTTTTTCAATTTGTTTTATATCATCATTACTGCTTTTCATTTCGCTGATTATGGCTGGCTTGACGATCCATTGTCGTTGAATGATAGACTCATTGTTTTTGATTTTTGGCACACACGTCTTTGTTTGGTTCACATCTATAACCTTGTCGTCCTGATCGTTTGCTTTGTCGTTCTGCTCGTTTTCCTTGTTTTTCTAGTCGTTTGCCTTGTCTTTCTGCTCGTTTTCCTTGTCGTTGAAACTCGTTGAAACCTGGTTTGCCAGGTCGTGCAGATCTCTTCTATTAATAAATTATTCATTTCTTGCAACTTTTCAAAATACTTTTCGTTTCTTTCCAGCATTCTCTTTTCTTGCTCAGCCATAATCAATTGGAGATGATTCAACGTAACATAGTTTCCTTTGGCAACGGATACCTCTGTTTCTACATTATCATGTGCATAATTGGTCACATCAATATGCGTTTTATTGTCCTTGAACAGACCATTTAGCAGTTCCATGTCGTCTTTGTCGCACATCGTAGACACATTCAGGCATTTGCTCGAATTGGGCATCAAATACACATCACCTTTGCTGGTTTTGGCTAGATGAATACTGCCAGTCATCGTTTGAATGCTCAACTCTTTGCATAGACGTCTAATCAGCGCCTTGGTCACATCTTCGGTGCCTGTATGGACATATTCATTCATATTTTAGTTTTTAAATTAGTTAAATCATGTAAGTGCGGTACATTATGCAATTGTTGTGGCCATTTACTTCGATTAATCAAGTCTTATTTTAACATGTCATAATTTGTTGCAACAATTTCCATATTGTATCAACATTTGCAGTGCACAACACTTACATATTTCACAACATACACGCCCATACGGAAAGTTTATTCAACATATCAGCATGCAATATTGAAACATATATGTTAACTAATTATTTTAATTTAAATTTAAATTATCTTACATAACCTTATTTTATACAACAATCATTTTATTTTTGTATTTATATATACAATGTAAAGGTTATGCGCGCGTGTGTGCCAATTTATTTTGTCTTTGTCGTATACCAGATCTTTCGCATCTACTTCACATCAATCGAGTCTATCACACGTCAATCGAGTCTATTACACGTCAATCGAGTCTATTACACGTCAATCGAGTCTATTACACGTCAAAAACGGTATCCGTCGCACGTCTCACATCGTATGTAGTCACGTCATTAACTGTAAATATTCACGTCATTTACTTAAGCCTCTCGCCTCATACACCGTACTGAATCGTGTCACACGGCTTACTTCCGATTACTTGTGCGCCCCCTATAACATCGTTTCCGCGCGTCAAGTCTACTGATTTTACCGCTCTTTTTCTACCGCTTCTCCTTTTTCTTGGAAATCAAGAATCCCAAGCCGCGTCGCAACCTCGTTATTTTTAACGTTAGAATGATTCTATCACTTTATCACGTCTATTTTTCAAGCACTATTCTCTTATCGATTTATAAATATTTAATACCGCATCGTTTCAATCAATTTTACGTACAATAATTAATTAAATATTATTTGGCTTACCCTTTTCCTACTCCGCCATTTTGTAAGCCAACACGCACTTCTTATTAATATTTAATTTAACATACCTTTTTCCATTTTTATCTGCTTGAAAATTGACCACTTCTTTGGGAGAATACGTCAGAGACCACGTCTTTCTCGATGTCGAGTAAATTGTTCAAAAGGAGACGCCAACAGTTCTTTACACTCTCACTGTTCTTTTCACTTCAAACAACGCACTAAAAACTAACTCGCGCAGTTTAAGACGTTGCGGGCACCATAACCTGATGGATGGGCGAATAAAAAGGCGGATATTTGTAAGAATATAATAAAGAGTTTATTAGATATATCAGAATAACACTGAGTATGATAGTAAGGTGCGTTCAGGTCGAGAGACACAAGCGAACTGGCTACTCCCGCTAGGGAAATAAAAGACTACAAAAAAACCAAAATAATTAGATAATAATAATAGTAATATTAACCATGAAAAAGTATCAAAATAATTAAATAATAATAATAATAATAATAATAATAATAATAATAATAATATTCAGTAATAATGCGCATCTCGAAAGAGCGAAAAATTCAAAAATAATTGTTGACGAAAATATTTGATGGTTAATTAATTAATTAAGTTAATTGAATTGTTAATTAACCTGAATTTCCAAAAGGTAATTTTTATTTCGATATTATAATAATAATAATAGTAGTTATTATAATTACTATCAATTTTTTTTGTAAAATGTAAATTTATGTTTATTAAGTAATCCGAGAGAAATATATATATATATAGTGACTATTACCAGAAAAAAAAACAATAAAATATAGTGCAATATGGATACAACTTTATTTTCAGCGGAGATAATAATAAAATAAAATAGATTTAATGTTGTCAGAAAAATAAATGACCAACTTAATAATTTATTGCAAAATACGAAACGTTCATATTGCCATAAATATAATAAGGTTAATATAGTTGAGAAAATCGGTAACGTTTGCAATAAATAAATATTTTATAAATAGGAAGATTGATAATTCATTAAAATTTCGTACAGCGATAATAATTAAAAAAAAAGGTAATTAACACCATATACGTTTAAATTTTTGTTCATTTTTAAAAGTTCTTACGCTTTGCAATTGTATCCAATTTTTCACAGTTTAAAAAAAATGGTTAAAATAAACTATATTTATTATTTATGAATTTAAAAGTAATCAAAAATCCATAAAAATTTCACTTATACTTGACAACAAAATTTAGTGTTTGAAGCTAAAAAAATATTGAATTAAGCCTTTGAAATGTGTATAAACTAACACAATATAGGATCAATAGTTGAATAAAATACTATAGTATCAACAAGCAACATTTGTAACAGTAAACATTGTATAATAGGTAGATTAACTAAGGAAAAATATCATTTAATATCTGCAACAATTAGTAATTTTTTTCATATTGCAATTAAGACTATGTTTACTATAATTTAGTCATACCTCTAAGAAAATTAGCTTGTTATAACTATATGAAATTTTACTAATATGGTTACTATTCCTAAAGCGATTTTTCTAAGTGTAGGCTAAATAAAGGGGAAATAAAAAAAACATAATTGCAGTGAAATAAAATTAAAACTCAAGTTTAAATTCTTATTAAAATTTGTTGTAACTATTTAATAAATTGATAGGAATTTAATAATAACAATAATAATATCAAAACAAAATAAAAGGTTAATTTGGATTATGAAAGAAAAGATGTTGTGCTATATTTAATATTATCAATAAATTTTAAAAGGTTAATTCCCAAAAAGCGTAAAATTCCGTAAAATAATATAAAATAATTCAAAGTTTTAAATTGTAAATAAATAAGTCATTGTAAATAATTCAAACTTATAAAGTGTAATTGTGAGTGAATATACTTGATTAAAATCATAATGATTAGAAGGTTAATTTGTAACGTATTAATTTTCCTTAATGTATACAATTTCCCCACATTTATGCAATTGATTTGATTGTATTAATATTCCAACTATAAATCCGAAATACTTTTTCATTTATTCTATTACCAAATTTAACATAAAATGGTTGAAACAATGTACGTATACATATATGTATATATTAAAATGATATATGGTGCAACATGAGTTTAAAAAAAAAAAAATATCTTTTTACTCAGATTTCATGGGAACTTTTACAGTTGTGTTACTCACGCTTTTTGTTATTTAATCGCTTCTTATATATTGTAGTTCACTTACGAAGGGTTTTTTATTTAATTTTACTTACTCGAGAATTATCTCGAATTTTGATGATGTAGAAGAACTCCTAGAATTGTTTATCAAAATGGATTATTTTACGCTTGTGGCTATTTTATTTCGCTATACCAGAGTTTTATTTTACGTACATGCCCTATCGCTGTAATAAGATCTGTTTTTTTGATAACGCGAATACGATATTTTTCCGTCTTAAATAATTTATATATTTATTATTCTATTATCGCTTTTATTAACTTTTACTAACTTGTAATTAACGTTTCTTTTTTTCCTAAATACATGTTTTGAAGTGGCAAAAATAAAAACAGAATAATAGCCATAACGAAGTGTAAATGTGTAAATATTTATAATTAAATTTTTTGTTACAAAATTTTAACCATAGTGGACAAAGAGTACGATAGGCCTGCTTTATTCTAAAAGTAAAGCATTTGGTTCGGAGAGATCGATATTATTATACATATACATATTACCGAACGTTAAAATTTTGTAACAAATAACTCGCGATACGGTCTAAAAATTCGCGCTCTGGCTGGTGGCTTTTCCCACCACCAGAGGGAGACGACTATCTCTCTACACTTGTTGGAGAGATCGTCGTCTAATTTCTATATATATAGCCGCAGAACATCTTGCTGGCGTCGCATATCATCTTGCGACAGGCGTCTAAGGTAAGATCTCCAGTTCCTTACTGAGGAGTCCAAGCTGGAGATCGAGGACGAAACGCCTTTAATTATTTTAAAAGGCCGTGCTCTGGGAAATTCCACCAACCATAGTGGACAAAGAGTACGATAGGCCTGCTTTATTCTAAAAGTAAAGCATTTGGTTCGGAGAGACCGATATTATTATACATATAAATTTTTTGTTAAAATTTTCAGTTATATCGAACGATTTGATTTATTTCTGTAATTTTTTTTTTTTTAATTTTATTTTACGTTTAACTATTATTAATTTTATTGTTTAATTTAATTAATTTCCCAGGAATTATATGTATATATGTATAATAATAATAAACTATAATTTATAATATTGTACCAAATAATATAAATATTTTCTTGTCTGAAAATCTTTAAAAAAAAAAACACCTATTTTGTTTTATTCCCGAATATTAGTAATTTACTATTATTTATTTTTTTCATGCCAGTATGTATATTTCTAAAATTTTAATAATTTATGCAAGGAAATATGGTTATCAATTAATATCTAGATAAGGTATAAAATATAATAATTTTTCCATATTTAATAATTAAAAAAAAATACCATACCTACTATATGATACCTAGTTATTTGCGTTTTGCAATAACAATAAGTATATATATATATATATATACATATATATATATGGGAGATTCCATGTGAAGTGATCCAGTTAAAAAATAGAATTTTGTTTTAATGTATGGAATCAGTAAAAAACTATTTGAATAGAGTGTAGCTAAATTTTTAGACCTGAATTACAATTAGTACCAAAGCTGTAGCCAATCAAAAAATTGAATTTTTTGAAAAAATTGACTTTTTGGCTATGTTTATCACTTAATAACTCAAAATCTAACAATTTTTTCTTATATACATTAAATTTGAAAAAGTTTATTAATTTCAAGAAGAATTAGTTGAAATATTTCATTTATATTATTTTAAAACTTTGAATATGGTCATAATCAATAAAAACCTTTATAGTAAGAAAAAAGGGTTGTACGATCAAAAATATTTTATCCATCCAAAAATCTAATTCATCGATGATTAATTACCATCAAAATAATGCAAAGTTTGAGTGCGGCAGAGCATTTCAGACAAAGTTATGGTCTTTTTAGGCAAATTTCTTAAAAAAAGAGAGCGAATGCATTTTATGAAAAAAACAGACTAACCGTATACTTGCATTCAAACAATATGAAACTATTATTCCTTAATATTACTAAAATATACTATTTATTGTTAGTTACTGATACTTTTATTTAGTTTTTATTTAAGTCTGATACTTTTAGTTATACTTGTTATATAATTGGATTTATTGGAATTATAAAAAGTTTCAGGTATTTATCCAAGTATATAACAGGTATAACTGCTTATACCTACTGTTTTGTGTTTGTAAGCAACTTAGAGATTAAAAAGTATCAGTAACTAACAATAAATAGTATATTTTAGTAATATTAAGGAATAATAGTTTCATATTGTTTGAATGCAAGTATACGGTTAGTCTGTTTTTTTCATAAAATGCATTCGCTCTCTTTTTTTAAGAAATTTGCCTAAAAAGACCATAACTTTGTCTGAAATGCTCTGCCGCACTCAAACTTTGCATTATTTTGATGGTAATTAATCATCGATGAATTAGATTTTTGGATGGATAAAATATTTTTGATCGTACAACCCTTTTTTCTTACTATAAAGGTTTTTATTGATTATAACCATATTCAAAGTTTTAAATAATATAAATGAAATATTTCAACTAATTCTTCTTGAAATTAATAAACTTTTTCAAATTTAATGTATATAAGAAAAAATTGTTAGATTTTGAGTTATTAAGTGATAAACATGGCCAAAAAGTCAATTTTTTCAAAAAATTCAATTTTTTGATTGGCTACAGCTTTGGTACTAATTGTAATTCAGGTCTAAAAATTTAGCTACACTCTATTCAAATAGTTTTTTACTGATTCCATACATTAAAACAAAATTCTATTTTTTAACTGGATCACTTCACATGGAATCTCCCATATATATATATATATATATATATATATATATATATTCACGCGGGACTCGACCAGCGCGGAGAGGCCGCATGATAGGTTCGCCGTTCTCGACGAAATGCTCCCGAGGCAGCGAGAGCCGTTGGTTTTGTCAAGGCGGTGGTTGGGGAAACTCTCCCGTTTCGGTAGACTCAGCTTGATTTTGCCGAGGATCTAAGTCCCTCACCATCGGCATCTCATGTACACGCATCGATATATGTGTGTGTTAGCTTGTGACGTCGTATGCTGGCTGTTCGTTGATATACTTTTATAATACATGATAAATGTATTGATAATTATATTGTTTAATTATAATAAACGTAGTATGATGTTTTACAAGATGCTTCTTCTTTCTTTTTATTTAGTGGCTTTGGTTCTCTGCCTGAGACGCCGATATGCCAGATTAATACTTTATCGATCGAGGGGGGGGGGATGAAATAATTATGAATTATAATTTAGAGTGTAAAATTGAAAATATGATGTGGTATCATTAGCATTGTGTTAAGGTATTTTAGGTGTTATTGTGAGTGGAATAGAGAGAAGAAATTAATAGTATAAATTAAAAATATACATATATATGGGGGTGTGTGTGCACACACACACATATATTATAACCATCAGTTAGTATAGAAAATAGAATGGTAGAAAATGCGCATGTGTTTTACCTACTGATGGTAAGTAAAAGTGATAAAAACGGTATGCATTTACCTTCAAATGAATGGAGAAATACATAAAAAAATAAAAGAGAGATATCATTTGAGATTAAATTAAATTAATTTAAATATTCAAATTACATTTGTGCAGGAATTCTGTAATAAATCTGGCAGGGGTTTCTTTGGGACTGTTTAGTAAAATATCTATGTTGATAATGAAAGGTTTTTTAAATTTATTGAAATAATTTTTTAATTTTTTTAGAAGAGTGAGACGTTGAGTGTTATATATTGGGCAGTACCACAAGACATGACTAATATCTTGAAGAATCTGACCACATGCACAGGAGGGCAATTGAGACATATTTTTTCTATAAAGACTAGCAGCGAGAGAGTAATGGTTTGAACGTAGTCTGTTGATAGTGGTAATGTGTTTCCTACTGTAGGGTGAATTAAGGAACTAGGGTTTACTTTGTGTTAGATAAGTGTCAAAGAAATTAGTGAAGTAGTAAGAGCCTTTGGACGCTGATTGTTGTTTTAGTCGAGTGTTGGATAGAGATTTGTAAGAGATATTAAGGGATTCATTGAACTCAGTGTAATGAAATGTTGTTATGATTGGAATACCTGTTGTTGTAGCTTTTTTAGCTAGTGCATCTACTGTTTCATTGTGTGATATATTTACATGTGCGGGAATCCAGGCTAGAGAAATTTCCTTGTTTTTATTATATTTACTATCGTAGAGATTACAAAGGATGTCTAGAATAATGTGAGAAGTGTGTTTATTTTTAATTAGATTATAATTGTTAATTGCACGAAGAACACTCAGGGAGTCTGAAAAAATAATGGCTTTTTCGATAGAGTGGTTGTTAAGAATATAGTCAATGGCGAGATGAATGGCTAGTGCTTCAGCAGTGAAATAGAAGAGATATTAGAAACTTTAAATTGTTGGATTTCTTTGTTACAAGGCGAAAAAAAGGCTAGTCCATTAAAGTTAGAATTGGATGGGGAGAATTTGGAGGCGTCTGTGAAAATGGTAAAGTTGTCTTTTATTTGCAAGTTGAATTGGTTAAGAAATTCTTGTGGAAGGTTTTGAGATTTTTTTATAGTAGATCCTGATGTGAGGTTGATGGAGGGTTTGTATATAATGGCGTGGTAATCATAGTCGAAGGGAAGTGGTTTAGTATTAATTCTTATAAGATTATTTGTTGTTGAAAGGATGGATCTATATGAAGATATGATATCGGATAGATGATTGGATTGAGAGCTTAGAGTAGCTATTATTTAGAAGATTTGAGTTTTGTATGGATGATAGTTTTAGGATAAAGTTGTCTGAAAGTTTAAGTCTAATGTCAAAGTGAGGGATTTTTGCTTCTGCGTGGAGAACATTAATGGGAGTGGATATTCTGTATCCTAAGGCTAGCCGAATGCCTTGATTTAGGAGTTTTTGTATTTTTGATTTAAAGTTCAAGTTTGGAGCAGTTGTGAGAAATAGGCTATATTCAATGTTAGCACGTATAAGTGATAAGTAGAGTCTTAAGAGAATTTGTGGGTGACTGCCCCACCATGTGCCACACAGTGCTTTAAGGATGTTCGTTAGTTTAGAAGCTCTTCCGATAACGTAGTTATGGTGGTCAGTCCATTTGAGTTGTGAGTCAAGTACTAGACCAAAATATTTGATGGATTTTGAGGGAGAAATAAGTGCATTGTTAAGTGTAAGGTGTATATCTGAAGGAGGTTCAAATTTGGAGAAAACTATGAATTTAGTTTTTTCAGGAGAAATCTTTAAGTTTATAGATTGGAAAAAGGAGGAGATGTTTTGTAAATTTGTATTTAGTATGTTAGTAGCATCTGAGGCTTTGTTATTGGAAAGGTAAATGAGGGTATCGTCTGCATATTGAATGAGATTAATATTTTGGTCTGTAATTGAGTTGTGGATTTCTGAGACATAAATGTTATATAGTAGGGGGCTGAGTACACATCCTTGAGGTACTCCTGTACTTTTAAAATATGGACCCTTTAGGGAATTGCCAATTTTAAAATATAGTTTTCTATTAGTAATTAAGTTGAAAATAAATGTTCTGGTTTTAATAGGAATTTTTATTTTAATAAGAATATTATTTAGTAAGGAAGGGTGAACATCGTCAAAAGCTGATTTAATATCGATGGCGCAGCAGTACGTATTTTTATTTTTATTCCAACCTAGTTGAATATCTGTTATGAGTGTCGCAAGAGCATGTTGGCATGATTTAAATTTGCGGAATCCGTTTTGGGTGTCAGGAATAAGTGAATTTTGTTCAATGAAGTGATTAAGTCTAGAATTAATGAGGCGTTCTGTTAATTTTAGGGTACAGGAGGCCAAGGAGATAGGACGAAATTTGTTATTGGTGTTTCTTGGGATGAGTGTAATGAGAAAATCTTTCCAGTTTTCGTGAAATGATCCTGTTAAGAAAAAATGGTTGATTGAAGATAAAAGTAAGTTATGATAGGAAGATGGAGAGTTCTTTATCATTAAGTAGTCTATTTGGTCTAGGCCTGGAGAAGATTTAGTGTTCATGGAATCGAGCGCTAGATTAAATTCAGAGAGATTAAAGGGGGCGTCCAATAAGGCAGAAGTAGAGTTTGGTGGTTCAGAGAGGTTGAATATGGGAGATGGGTGTTTTGAAAAAATGTTAGTTTGTGGGCAATTATTGTCTATAAATTTTAGGGAGTTATTGATAATATTTAAATTATTATTAAGAAATAGGTTATTGGAACTATTTGAATTTTTGAAACGTCTTATTGTTTTCCATATAAAGGTGTCATCAGAGTCTACTGTAAATTTTTCTTCTACAAATTGTCTAAATTTGGTCGTTTTAATTTTTTTAAGTTTTTTCCTTGTCTGGGATTCGGTGGAGTTAAGTAATGCAAGGTTTTGTTGGGTAGGATTTTTTAAAAAGTTTTTGCTGATTAATCTTCTTTCATGTTTTAGGGTGGTACATTCGTCGTCCCCCCATATAACTTTGGAAGGTCTGTTTTAGAAGGTGTCTTTTGTAGAAACAGTATGGGTATGCGTCAGGTCAGATAAGTCTGGTAGTGTAGTAGCTAGAGGAGGTTGAAAATTTGCTTGTGATTTATTTTTTCTTGAAGTTTTAGACAATTGTTTAATAGATGAAATGGATAGATTTATAAGCATGTTGTATTTGTCTGTTGGATTCAGATTATTAATTTCTGTTATTTTGGATTCAATATATTGGTCGATTATAGCTGAGTATAGTTGGAAATTTATGTTTTTATAGATCAGTTTGTGAGTGAGAAATGGAGGGAGTGTGGAAGGTTTTAGATTAATTACGCATTCTATGGGAAAGTGGTCACTGAACATTCTATCTGTGAGCACAGACCATTTAGAAAGATGATGTAAATTGCATGAGCTAATAGTTAAGTCTAGCGGTGAGGAGATAGTATTTGAAGAGGAAGATGTATTATTATAAAAGTATGTGTGTGATCCATCGTTCAGTGTAATTAGATTATAGTTGGTTAGGGAGTCAATGAGATTTTCACCAGATTTACATATTTTATGTGATCCCCATGCTGTATGGTGTGCGTTAAAGTCTCCGCCAATAAGAGAGTATTTGAAGTTTTTTGTAAAATCAAAGAGCTTATTCCAATCTGCAGTGTGGGTCGTTTGAGACGGAGGACGGTAAGTATTGATTATTAGAAGTTTATCTTCTTTGTTCTCTGATGGCAATAAGGGGATGGAGATAGCTAATGATTCTAAGTAGTTTTCAGAATGGTAAATGTCTGTTTCTGTATAAAATGTGATGTTTTGCTTAATGAGGATAGCAAGTCCCCCATGATCAGATAGTAGTTTGTCTTTGCGTAGAACGTAGTAGTTAGGGAAGTTTATGATGGAATCGTCGGATAGCCAAGTTTCTTGTGAGATTATTATGTCGTAGTCATCTATGATGTCACGTAGTGCTGGCTGCTTATTAAGGGAATGACAGTTCCATTGAAAAATTTTTAAATTTGTTAAATTAGTCATGTTGGGGAGGATAAAGAAGAAAAGATGATACAGACTATAATTTTTTTTTTTTTTTATTTATTTAGAAAGTAGTGTGTTTGTATGTTTGTTTAAATAATGAAATGAAATGAGTGATGTATTTGTGTTAATGTTATAAAATAATGGATTTTTTTATTTATTGATTTATTTATTTCTTTTATTTTAATTTTTTTTTTTAAGTTTCTATTTCTGAGTCAGATGGAGTATTGGCAATTTGTTTAAGTGATTCAAGGTAGTTTTTATATTCAGGGTAGGTTAAAAGATGTTGGTGTATTTGTGTGATTTGTTCGTATGTGATTTCGGTATCAATAATTTTAAGAGTTTGAATTTGTGGGCAGTGGAGTACAATAGACGGATGGAGATGAGAGGAGGAGGATTCCAGAGATGACTCAGTTTGTGTTTGAAGGGGCGAGGGTCGTGTTTCTGTATTGTTGGATATTTTTAGATTGAGTTTATAGTCTCCATTAGGAGAGATAAGCAGTTTTTTGTGTTGGTCTGTAAGGATAGAGGTAGAGTTGAAATGATTTTGTGTATGTTTCTTTTTTAGAGCTTCAGTATATTGAGTCTATCTGTTCGGGTGTTTGTGATAAGATGTAGATGTAGGATCGAGAATTTCTTGAGGAGAAGTTGTTTGAGAGAGTTCTGGAAAGTCCGAGTCTCGAAATCTTTTGTGATTTTGGTCCTTAAGTTCTGAGCGAATTTCTAGAACAGTTTTTTGTTTGCGAATAGACATGTCAAGAATTTTTTGCTCTATTCGTCTAGTTTTACAATCTTTACTAGTCGGGAGGTGATTCTTATGACAATTAATGCAGAGAGGAGCTTGTATTTTATTAGGGTCACAGTCGTTGCTGGAGTGGTTAATGTTACCACAGTGAATGCACCTTGTTTTGGATCTGCATATTAATTTAGAGTGTCCAAATCTGTAGCAGTTTAAGCAAAAGCTAACGTTGGGGATAGATAGTTCTACTGGGTAACGAACTCTGTACAGTAAAGCATATTGAGGTAGAACTTGTCCTAAAAAGGTGATTTGGATTGTTCTAGTTGGGATAAGATCGAATTTGCCGTTATTGTTGATAACTTTTCTGTGAAAGCGTTGCATAGAGACAATTTTAATGTTTGAAACCGGTGATTGAAGATGAACGTTGTCTAGGAATTCTTTCTCAGTCATGTCTCAGTTCTTTACGAGAATCTGATGCACCATAACGTCCTCCATTGGTGGCGACTCAACGACCATGCTGTTACACGGGTCATCTGAAATGTCCATATCATCAAATTCTAAATAAGCTTCAGAAAGTGAAGCCTCAGGACGAGGATATTGAAAGAACTCCTCACAATCAAGCCCGAGCCGTTGGACTACATGGCGACGTTCATCAGCCAACTGTAGTGCTCCAACTTTAAGTCGGAATCGCTCAGTTGCATTGGCGCGATGGCCCTTTCCCGACTTCTTCTTCTTAATCGGGTTCTTGTGCGCTGTAGCTCCTCTTTTAACTTCACGCTCGGTGCGAATTCCACTATCGCAAGGAGTTGAGGCGAGAGCGAGCGTTTCAGTGGAATCAGAATCGCTGCTAGGAACGAAGGATTCGCTGAGTGATGGAATGGAGTGAGAAAGATTCACTTCCCGAGCTTTCAGAACGAGAGCTCGCAACTCAGAAAACGTCTTTGGAAACTCGACAAAGTCAGCGCTTCGAAAAGAGTCAGATACCTCAAACTCTTTTGACACAAGATGCGCAAAACATATGTCGGCAGAGGAGCACTTCTCAGATAACTGCTTGATGGTAAAAGCTGAATAATCAAAGTCTCTATACAATAATGAATAAGATAAAATTTGGAAGACTGGAAGGGCTCTCAGATGTAATGTTTCATCTCTAAACAGCTACTGTTCCGTAAGTCAGACAAGGTAATTTAAAATTGTGAAGAATGTAATCTTTCAATAAAATCGCTAATGGATACAAATTCCCTATCGAGATCTTGAGCCATTGTGTATATAATACAAATAGCCTAAGAGAAAGAATGGGATTCCGTGTTACTCGACACGAAATTGTCTTTACAAGATGCATTATTTATGCATAAATATAGTTACGCTAGTGCTGTATTATTGTAAAACTTACAATTTCATTTGAAAATTGGTTTGATGCCAATTTTCATTGTTAATTGTAATATATAATAATTTCAAAAGTTATATTTTAGTGTAGTTTTACTCAAAATATTTAACTGAGTGTTAAAAATTAATAAAAATTGTTCACTTAATTAATTATTAACAACTTTTTCATTTTTGGTGTTATCGCATTGATAATGTGACCAAAAATGGCAATAATGTAAAAAAAAATAATAAAATTATAAATTTTACAATTTTCCACATTTTAACGTTTAATTTAATTATTTAAACATTAAAAGTGAAATAAAAAAA
The DNA here is from genome assembly GCA_026168455.1 of Theocolax elegans. Taxonomy (NCBI): domain Eukaryota; kingdom Metazoa; phylum Arthropoda; class Insecta; order Hymenoptera; family Cerocephalidae; genus Theocolax; species Theocolax elegans. The sequence continues at coordinate 45,413,669 of CM047431.1, read as the reverse complement.
ATCTGCACTAGCCGGGAATCCAACCCCGTCGTAGCGAGTATCGGTCGGATAGTCTACCGTTTGACTATCTTAGTCTCTTATACGAGAAGCTCCGATATTTCTATTAGCTAATAGGCAGTATTAGCTTATGTAGCATTGCTTTTTATGATATTTAGCTAGAATAAAAGCTTGAAATTTTGTATATCAAATTTGGGATGTCATAGTATATTAACTAAAAGAGTTCCATACGATAACTGATTGTAAAAATTTGGTTTCTTTTGTGTTCTCCTATTTGGTCTAATCGAGCGATTATATTAATTAATTTTTCTACTTTATCTTTCCACACTGGGTGCTCAACGCTCAATTCTTCTGTTAAATCGATGAATTGATTCTGCTCTTTTTGTTTTTTTAAGGTTGGCAATATCTCTGTTATTTTTAAGTTTATTCTTGGTTGATATATATATATATATTTATTGTAATTTTTTCTAATGTTTTCCGTAATTAACATGACTGTATATGTGTTTCCTATACATCCAGTGGCAATTCTTAAAATTCCTATGTTTTTGATAGTTAGTACAGAATCGGATGTTCCGGGACATATTACTCGTAGTGTTTTTGATCTTGCTGCCCAATATATCCATGATCCTTTAGTTTGCAGATAATGCCACTGAGTCTCCAAGTTATGTTTGTATACAATGTCCCATTGTTTCAATCGTTCGATGCTCGGACGTATTAACATTGATAATTCACAGTCTTCCTTTATCGAGGTTTCCAAGAAGGGTTTCCTACAAGGACAAATGTATCCGTAACTTAGATGTTGGCATTCTTGTAACTGATCATAATTTAGTTTTTGGTATTGTTTATTGTCGTCGCTCAGAATTAAATACGGATGTGTGGTCTTTATGTATGCCAATACTAGAGTTTTGTTATTTATTTCTTGCGGAACTGCTAATGAGTATAACTTGTATAAATGATATCGGATTTGGTCCACTAAAGGTAAGTGTAATATAGCTATTGTTCTGCCGTTTTGGTGGATGACATCCATATTGGCAATCTGTATTATCTCTTCTGCTCGTAAATATTCGTATGGCATGGACAATCTTAAATTTCCGAGTTCATGGTTGATGTCTTCATTTATTTGATGTATTATGTCTGGTTTTAATAATCTAGGATGTACTTTTCCCTCCTTCAAGTATTGAAGTATGTTTAATAGTTTTTGATTCCTATAGATTAGGTGATCTATGGTAGTTTTAATTTTCCTCGTATATGCTATAGCTCCGATCATGTAGTTAATGTGTTCTTCTTCCTTAGCTAAACCTGTTATTTTCAAATTTACTTTATCTATTAATCTTTTTAATGCTTTAGAATGTTTATTGGTAATATTATATAGATGGTCTAATGAAGCACTAATTATGTGTGATCTTTGATTTGATAAATTAATGATTTCCTTTCGGTCTTTATAAAGTTGGTCAATATTTTGGTTTATTTTATCGATCTTCTCAGTAGTTGCAAGTCCAAATAAGCTGTGGCGCAGGCTATCTACTACTCCTAATACTTCTGGATAATCTGGTGCTTTTGATTTCTGAATATTCTAACTCCTTTAGGATTTCTTTAATTTTCATTCGGATCTCGTATAAAGTTTTATTTTTTGTCTGAATTAAATCATGATCAAGCAGCATATTGTATTTCGATGTAAAAATTACGTTCTTACATTGATTAAAAACATAATCATTGTTTAGAGTGAGTTGGTGTTTGTCAACAAAATCATCAGTATTGATATAAATGGCTAATTGCCAATCTGTACATCTTATTTTTATGGTTTCAATTCTCTCATAATAAATTCCTGATACAGACTCTAAAACTTCCAAATCTTATAGGTTTTGAGCGTCAGTCAATGTCAAAAAGGATAACGAACGTGCGTTTCTTGCACAATCAGGACACGTCCTAATCGTATAGCCCAATTTTCCACAAGTATTGCAGGCTATAGGCTTGGGAACAACGTCTTTCCGCTTATCCTTAACTCCGGCATTAAATTTCTCGTCGTTTCTTGATGCATGACCATTCGATGAATGTCGATCAGGACTCTTACGAGTACCCTTCCTGTGTCCCCACTTGAAACGAGGAGATGGTCTGTGGGTTTTCTTGCTTTGAAAGACATCATTGTTGCCTCTCACCCCAGCTGTATGGCAACTTCCTTTCACGGATTTCCTAACATATCCTTAAAAATCTTTGTGAACCGTTCCAAAAGATCCGGTTGGGTCGGTTCACTCGTTTCCTTGACTACGCTTGCTACCTTGGGTTTAGCGTTTGGCCGCTTCTTATTCCTCGATTTATATGCTAATTCAGGCAGCATTAAGTCTTCTTCTGTGGGAGGCGGCCGATATAGCTTTTCTCGCTCGAGTGTTTGCTCGGCGTCCAACGCCAATTGTAAGAAACTCCCGATCGACCTAGCTTTAACTCTCTTGAGTAGCCGTTGAAGCTGAGGTAGCATATTGCGGTACAGATGATCTAACTGGCTTGAGCTTACACATTATCGCAATCGAGCAGGTAATGTAATCTCTTATCGGCTCATCTTCGCCTTGCGTGCGAGTGTTAGACTCCTCGATGAGCCATTGTTGATAACTCTGGCCCATCCCGTACCACATCTTGGCATATCTTACAAAATCTTGCCATGAGTGCCATCTATCCTTCACGTTCCGATACCACGTAGTTGCATTATCGGTGAGAAGCTCTGACAAGGATGGTAACACCTCGTCCTCGTTGAGGTTGACGAGTATTCTACAATCCTCTACTCGCGCAAGAAATGCTTCAATACTCTGGCATTTGTCTCCAGAGAATTGAACTCCCCACTTACGAACAATTGCGCCGACATCGCGCACTGTCCAGGCCGATCTAGTTGTAAATTGGCCGGTTACGTTTGAATCCATTCGACTAGGGTAGGGAGAGCTAGAATATGGAGGCTGACCTTGTCTCCATATCTCACCCCTCCCCAAAGCTCCTCTAGCAGATGCTTGAGGCGCTTGAGAATCTTCGCACTCTGCCTGCACTTAACGTGGTTTTTCGTCCGTATCGTCCAGTGTATGACACGTATACGTATCCTGGAATCGGACATGTTAGTTCGGCTCTCGATTTCTGTTAGCGGTCATTCTCTGTGTACTATCGCGGGCGTAAAAGTCTATTTTCAAAGCGCACACTTGAGCCTCCAAATCTATCATCCGTGCTCACATGATGGCCTGTTGCTTCAACTGCTCTGTCAACATCGCAGCAAATGTTGCTGGTATCTCGAACTGTGCGCCACCTATAGACGCTAGCGTGATCCACTCTTCTCTATTAGCTTCTTGGCAGGAGACCTCGGATTGTTGATCCTCTGCATGCTGATCTACCTCAGTATTTGCATCTGTCTCTTTCCCTTCTACATCTGGAACGCCCAGTGCAAGAGTCTATTGTAAAACTTCTACAACAGCTGGATCAGAATCAGGTATTGTCGGATTCTGGGCAAACATAGCCTCGAACCAATCCGACCTCCGCCTATTTCGCCTTTCGCGACCCACCAACAGATTCGTTTCTTCAGCAAAATCCTGAGCCGTATAATTCCTCATTAACCACCGTTGGCTTTCTTAGACGCTCGGCTCTCTTATAACTTGGGCTGTCAACTCGCATCTCCAATGACTCAAGATGAGCCCTTATCTGTTCACCGGATTGAGTATCAATCCAGTTATCGTTCTGGTCTGTCTTCGATTCTGCCATATTATCTTAAAACTATCGCTGATTTAATAACAAAAATAAAAAAAATCGCTTCCGCAGGTACTTATGCAAGGTTTGTTTATTCAACACTAGGTGGCGTTAAACTACTAAATTATTGGGCCACTGTGTTGAAGACTGTGATCTTTTGTCTTTTTAAATAAACAACTTGCGCTCACCACTTTGAAACTTGCTTGTAAAAAAAAAAATAAAAAATTTTATAACTTTGACAATTATTTAACAAATAAATTAAATTTCACTTTCTATTTAAATTTGTTATACGTGTTCCAGTCTAATTTATTTTAAAATATTGTACCCGATTTTCAACGAAACCAAAAAAAAATTTTGTACATTAAATAAATCAAACGAATTATTAAACAATAAAAAAAATTTTCAATCCGATAAAATGAGAAAAAACGGATTATCCTCGGCTCTCGGTCACCAGCGTACGTAAATATACTTAAAAATAAATAAACTCATCAATCAATTAATAAATAAAGTAATAAATCAATCAATAAATAAATTAATAAATAAATGTATTCCTACCTAAATATATAGAATATCTAACGCAGTGACCTCTTACAATCGCGTGTTACATAAAAAAAATTAAATACAATTTTTATTATGACGCGAGAGCCGATATGCGTAGTCAAAATTATAATTTAAGCAAATTTCAAAAATCACACCCTTGCACAGGTGTTAACAATTCTTACTAAGTCGGAAAAATTACTTTCGCTAATTTTCCGACTAATCTATACGGAATCAGGGACATGTGTTTTTAAATCGCGGACCTCAAACAATTCTATCTCATGTAAATAAATAAATCTGAAATTATTATAATTTACGTGTGTCAAAAATTATCAAAAAAAATTTTTCTTATCGTAACTAACGTATTAACGTATTAACGTCATCGTAACTAACGTATTAATCACCAAACACACGTAAATCAACCGAGCATACGTATAAATAATTCAATTCCGGTCCGTTCCTATTCTCTTGTTCTGCGCCGTGTACGCGCATTCAACTATCCTAACGTCTAGGGACTTTATTCTTCACTTCGTTGGGCGCCATGTAACGGTGTGCTTGCCCAGGGAAAATCATCGAGTTGCCCGTCTTATAACCACATAGTTCGTGGCGTACAAACCTGACTAGTACTAGCAGAAGGTCAACCAATCGCGGGTGGTTTCTACGAACAGGAGCTGTTGAAAGTCAAGTATCCAGACATCTACCTCGTGGAAAAGGTTCTCAAACGACGTGGAAATCAAGTATTTGTAAAGTGGCTTGATTTGACTCAACACATAACAGTTGGATTGATAAAACAGATTTGTTAAAAAAAAGATTAAATGTAATAATGATAATAGTATCAATTTTTTTTAAGGATTGAATTATTTATTATTTATTATTAACCAGAGTTACATAGAAAACATATGGCACAAAAGTATTGTATACATACACCATTCCTACAAAACATTTCACTCGCAGTTACAGTGATACGCAATTATTTTACAATAACCCCACTACAATGCCGTGAAACCTGCAGAGGAAAATAAGATTTCCTGTTCGCAGGTCTGGTTTAAAACTATTAAAACTTAACAAAAACGCTGGTTAGTTATGCAGTACTTAGTACAGCAAACCACCATGCCATCCATCATTAACACACATACTATACATGCACACAATCGACATCGATAGTACTTCCCAGTCGGACTTCCTGACACGAGTTGCCCATCTCTGCCTACTCATTCATACATCTGGGTATAAGGGTTTTTTTCTTACTTATACACCAAAACTGATAAATTTCTAAAGTTTGTATGGTGTAACATTTATTATACATTTATATATTTTTAAAATAAGTTTTATTATTAGATAAGAATATATTTTATTATATTATATCATATCAGATTCAATTATTTGTATTTATTGGTTGTCTTTTATATAAATAATTTATTTATGTTCTCTTTATTTATTACTTTATTGTATTTATTATTATTATTTTAGCTACTAGCTTACCAATATCTTACTAGCATGGCTCTAGCAGTCGTAAAAGTTTCTGTTGACGCGTTTCTGCTTCTTGCATATGCTATTTTTTCATAACTATTGAGTCTGGCAGGGCACGTTAGTCCTACTGCACAGGTGACTCTATAATGCGGAAACATTTCTTTGTGTTGGAGTGCAGAATCACATTTGCACGATGATGTGAATACTATATCATCTACTATTATTGTATCTTTGTATGATGGTTGGCTTTTTAGTGAATACATAGAATTAGTGAAAGTCTGAGTTCCTCTTATGCCTCTATAAAAATAAAGTAGTGCTTTATTTCCTCCTAGATAATTAATGTCTCCATACGTCATTCTGTGCGCGTTTATTTGTTCTATCTTGTTTCCAGGTGCAGCAGGTGCATTATTATTCATTATATTGTTACTATTTATTTTAGCCATATTATCTATCATATCAAAAACGGTTTCAATGGGCTTATATCTTTGAATAGTAGTGTCTCTCTTATATTCTATATTTGTTTCACATTCTTTTATAAATTTTTTAGTCATTATATTATTTTTTTCATTTTCTGTTTCTTTCATCCATATATACAGTATTTCTTCAGTGATATTATTCAGTTTTATATTTGTTTTTGAAAAAAAGTCACTCATTTTATTGTAGTTATAATTTGAAATTCGACGATGTTTGCGATCTACATTATGATTGCATTTACCATTCGCACAAATATAAGTTGTTATATCTAGAATTATACTGTGAAATGACGACAGACTTTGTTTAATTTCAGTTCTAAGATTTGTATATTTGTTTATATCTAGTTTAACAGCATGTAATAATTCTTGTACTTTCATAGTATCACTAGTAAGTTGCAAGATCTCTTGTGCATGTATTTTTAAGACGCCAAATCTTGAACGGGCTGACAATCAATAATTGAATGCTTCATTTTAGTTATTCATTGATTCTTATACCCAGTCCTTTATTTTTTTTTGTTACTTTTCTGTTAATATCTAAGACCTTTAAATCTCTTGTCAAGGTTATTAAACGTGTCTATGGCTTTTATATAATATTTTTATGTTGCTCACTGTTTTAACGATTTAGGCTTAATTATGTTTTCGTCTTGTTCTTTCGATTAAAATTTTCTTTTAAGATTATAATAGAAGCATGATAGCGAAAGTTTTTTATGTTAAAGGGCTTTATATTGAAAAGTATATTTATAATTTTAGACTTTGTTTGTATAATTGTAATAGTGTTTATTTTGATATACTCCACCCCATGCTATTTCCATTATCACACTGTATAAGCTAGTATATAATTATTGTTACTTTTTTCATTTTCTGTTTCTTTCATCCATATATACAGTATTCTTCAGTGATATTATTCAGTTTTATATTTGTTTTGAAAAAAGTCACTCATTTTTATTGTAGTTATAATTTGAAATTCGACGATGTTTGCGATCTACATTATGATTGCATTTACCATTCGCACAAATATAAGTTCTTATATCTAGAATTATACTGTGAAATGACGACAGACTTGTTTAATTTCAGTTCTAGATTTGTATAGTTGTTTATATCTAGTTTAACAGCATGTATAATTCTTGTACTTTCATAGTATCACTAGTAAGTTGCAAGATCTCTTGTGCATGTATTTTTAAGAGCCAATCTTGAACTGCTGACAATCAATATTTGATGCTTTCATTTTATTATTCATTGATTCTTATCCAGTCTTTTATTTTTTTTTTGTTACTTTTCTTGTTAATATCTAATACCTTTAAATCTCTTGTCAGGTTATTAAACGTGTCTATTGCTTTTATATAACTATTTTTTGTGCTCACTGTTTTAACGAATTTAGGCTTAATTATAAGTTTTCGTCTTGTTTTACTTTCTGAATTTAAAATTTGTCTTTTAAGATCGTTATAGTAATAAAGAAGACATTGATATGCGAAAGATTTTTGTATGTTTAAAGGGCTTATTATTTGAAAAGTATTTTTGTTTATAATTTTTAGGATCTTTGTTTGTATAGATTGTAATAGTTGTAAGTTATTTTGATATACTCCACCCCATGCTATGATTCCATAGTTAATCACACTGTTAAATAGAGCATAGTATATAATTTTCAATGTGTTACTATCCATGAATTTAGTTATTTTGCTGAATACAAAAATTAGATACTTAGTTTTATTTATCAAGTATTCAATATGTTTATTCCATTTCATGTTCATGTCAAAATGTATACCTAGATATTTGACCTCCATTACTCGCTTAATTAACTCATTGTTTATTTTGATATCTATCTTGTCTGGAACACTATCATAATAATTCCCAAAGGTGATATAAACAGTTTTCTGTATGTTTAGAGTTAGTTTGTTTAATCTTAGCCAAATGGAGACCTCTTCTAGATATTTATTCATCTTTACTTCTACCTCTTTCCATGTTGCTCCTGTGGCAGTGATAGTTGTATCATCAGCATATGATAGTATGGAGTTATCTGGCATCTTGGTTAGTAAATCATTTACATACAATATAAAAAGTAGAGGCCCAAGGATAGTACCCTAAGGAACACCTGTTTTAATTATTTGATAGTCACTTTCTTGCGTGCCATTTCTCAATTTTTGTTTCCTGTTGCTTAAGTAGCTGTTAATCAAATCATGAGCCTTTCCTCTCACTCCGTATGCATATAGTTTCTTTAGTAATATTTTATGATCTACGGTATCAAAAGCTTTAGCTAGATCTAGGAAGGTAATGGCAATTGGTTTACTTTGATCAAGTTTCTCGTATATTGAGTTCGTTATAATGCTTAATGCATCCTTTGTTCCTATATTTTTAATAAATCCAAATTGTTTTTTACTCAGTATATTGCTTTTGTGTATAAATTCAGTAATCCTCACATGTATTATTTTTTCAAAAATTTTGGCACTCACATATTTCGGGTTTTTTAGTTTATCGTAATCACTTCTATGGTATCCATTGTCACATACGACACATATCACAGTTGTCACCAGTTGTTTAGGGTGACATTTATAATATTTACGATCCAATTTGTCCGGTGGTGGTTTCTCGGTTGTCGTCATACTGGCTATGTATTATTATTTCATTTTTATTATTAAAAGAGTTTACAATTAATTATTTATATGTTGTGCACTTAAATTAAAGTTGCATGTAAGATATGCAAACTCAGCAGTTCAATGAACTGAGCGAACGAGCTCGAGGCACGTCCGCACACTTTGACTGCTGACGACTGAATTGATTAAGATATTTTAATTTTAAAGTACTGTAAAAAGATTTAAATAAATAAACAGTTTGTTGAATTTAAAATAATGTTTTTTGTTTATTGTAATAATAGTCTTTCACTCTTCTTTTTACATTCTCTTATTTACATAATCACTTCTCGGAAAATCAAATGTTGTTACCACCTTTATATGTGATAAACAATTCCATTTTATTGGCTGCATCAGTCATTCTAAAGAATCTTGAGTCATCTTTTTGAAGTGCATCGGAAATACGTTTCGGCAGGAATATGTCGAATTCTTCACCGATTTCAGCAACAACTTTAGTCCCGTATTTGGTAATAACTGGCTTGAGCTTAGTCACCATATAAAGATTATCCTTCTGCAGCTCGTTTATCTTTTTCGTGGGAAAAATTCCTCCACGAGAGAAACTGTTTATGTCGCTAAAGTCCATCTATAAAAAAAAAGATTGTTTAAAATATGTCTATGAGATTTTATTTTGATTAGAAAAAAAAGTTTAATTTACATCTAAAGACATGATGATGATGGTCACGCAGTCAACCTTTTTTAAATAATTTCCTTACTCTTTTTTCTTCGAAATCGTTTTCTAGCCCTTGCCTACAGCGACTATGCAAAGTTTGCTGTTGTGACTGACTCAAGATCTGCTGCTGCAATGGTTTTTGCTGCTGCGACTGGCTCGAGGTCTGCTGCTGCAATTGTTGAAGCTGCGACTGCTCGGCTGCTCGACTGAGCTCTGCAGCGGGAAACATCCGCTGATATAGGTTGCTCCCCTCCAGCATAACATTCGGCGGTTCGGCTGCGGCGGCGGTCGCAGGAGTGGGATTTTCAGCTTGTCGATTGCCTCCCCCTACTTCTTCTATGTGAGGTAATGGTGACTATACCTCGATTGCATAAGTGGGGGCGGGTTCTTGATTCTGATTGACTTCCCCTTCTTGAATACTTAATGACCCGAGGGAAGGGCGTCTGTCTGACCAAGCAGAAGATAGCGCTTGTCGTCATGAGCACTAAGTACAATCTTCGTTTCTCGCTCACTGTACAGTTTATGATGAGATCTTATATTTCGCTGTTCTCTAGTCAAGATGGCGTTGCAGGCAATGGATGATATAATAATAATTTTTATAAAACATTTATTGATTGGTTTAAATTCAAATAATAATTATCGACTTCGTGAAAATTAGCAACATATATTAATTTATTATATGATATTTTACGCGTATTAAAAAATATTTCTTGTAAAGTCATTTCTGTATATTTCTGATGTAAATTATGTAAAATTGTTTTTAATAACAATGATTGTGATCTAAGTATTTAAATTTTGAATTAGTCCAATATGATGTCCATATTACATTTTTTAGTGGAGTTACAATAATATCAGATAAAAATTTTTCTAAGTTATACGCAAAACCTTTTGGTTCAAATTCTTTTTCTTTGCCATTATTCGTCTTAGTTCTTTGCTCAGATTCGCTATCGCTTTCTCCGCTACAATATCCTGATTCGAAAGGACAACTTGTGATCTGAAAATCGCCTTTCTCCACCAATTCTTCGGTTCGTTTCTTGCAGCATCTACGAAATCGTATATTTCTAATTTTACCACCGCTAACCCATTCGTGTCCTCCGAGTACGATTTCAATTGGCCACCGTCCTCCGGAATTACAGTATAAGATTGTATTGAGCCAGTGCTCTTCGTTGTACAATGCCGAAACGTAGGATCGTCTCTTAAGTCTTCGAATAACTCTTGGAATGTCGTTGTACGTGCTATTTTCATTGGTGTCGGACTCGTTGACCTTCGTCGAATTTGATGACGTTTCTTCGCCTGCGAGTGAACGTAACCACTGTTGCTTGGTTTGTTGACCGGTTTGTTGATTATCTTTGCTTCGTGACCTTCTTCTTCGCTTATATATTCCTCTTCGCTCGTGTATTTCTGACGTTGGTAATCCGAATAAGCGCTGTGTACACTTTCCACTTCGCTTGATGTTTCCTCCTCCTCCTGCTCCTCCTCTTCTTCCACTATGGCCTTGGCACGTGTCGTCGTTGGAGTTGTAAATCGACATTTCTTCTTGTTTAGTCATCAAAGGTTAAAGTTTTCTTGACTACTGAGTTTTTGACACCTTTAGCCTTTTTGATTGGCTTACTATTCTGAACTCTAATACTGTACATTTTACTCCTTAATCCAACGAATTCTACCATGATTTCACCGTTACATTCGTCCTTCATCAAGCCAAAGATCTTCTTGTTAACACGTGGCATATTAAATTCATTGTTTTCAGAGTAATCTGACGTGTCAAACTCGTTGATATTCTGCTTCATTACGTCACACATATTTACACCTTCTATCTCATAGACCAAACTATCTGTATCAGTGTACAAAATCTTGTAATTATCTCCGACGTGAGTTTTCATGTATTCATAATGAAACCTATATACAAGTACTTTAGATAAATCCAAAACCGTTAATCCAATGTATATAGGTTTTTTAATTTGAACTTCTGTACGAATCATCTGTACAGCTACGAGATTCTCATCAAAAATATCACAACTATGAAAATTAGGTCTAGCGATGAGAGCTTCAAGCCGCCGTATGGTAATGGTTCAGTCATAGCCCAACCGTACAGGTTGTTGACATCATAGTACATCAAATATTTTTCTTCTTTATGAATATTATAGTCTTCTTTCATGTACGGATTGTTCGCTTTAGCATAGCGATTAGAGCACTGAGTAATACCTCCTCGGATACCCCGTTCTATAAACATCAGCATGTCAATGTCTATCAGCAACTCTAATTTAACATGTTAAAAATTTTTTTATTTATTAATGGATAATTAGTTAGTAAATAGTAACGACAATTACCTCAGTATATTTAAGCTGGCATCCCATGACAATGCTGGTGTTGTATAGTAGTGTGCTGGATCCAAACCATAAGCTTCAAAACAGTTTAATCTGAAATTCTCGAAAACTTCGGCTAAAAGCAATACATCAATCTTCAAATAAAGATCTGAATATTGCCCAAGGCTTTGAATGTCAAATGCTTGCCATACTTTTTCAGCATGATAGTAGTCATCATCTATGATATTATCTTCATACAAGCTGCTGTAGAAGTCCGCCTTTGAAGGGAGTGCATCGTCCTCAAGCTTGTCTAATGCAGAAAAATAATCATATGGGAACACTCCTTTTCTTTTTAACAGATTAATCTGCTTAGAAGTATAACCATCGTTTTGCTAAAAACTGTTTCCAAAGTATTCATGCTCTCTAAATACGATGACAACTTATCCAGCGATGAAGCCATAAATTTAAACGACTCGAAGAAACGTAGATTCATCTCAGTCCCTTCAAAATATTTGGTAAAAGATATTTATTTTTCTTTGGTTTGTGGAAGAATGCTCACTCGTCCTGGAAAGCACGTAGCTATTTCCTTAATAAATAAATGTGCATCATACCCACTTAAGTTGTGGAAAAAAACGGGAACGCCTCTTGAATCCTGATAACTTATATTACAGGATCTGTGAGCTGGACCACGATATCTGTAAAAAATTTTGTATTAAATAAATTAAAGACGAAAAATTAGTAAATTATATGTAAAATAAAAGTTCAGAAATAACTTACTGTTTGGACAAATGACAATGATCTCGTACTTTATTGTCTTTCTGAGTAAAAGATTTCCCACATATATAGCAAACTTTAGCTTTTACAAATTCAGCTTTTTCTTTTAGCGTTAATTCTTTCATGGACTTGGGATACTTAAACATATTTTCTAATTCTAAAGCAAGAGCATGTAGATTTCTAACAAACCATTTATCAGAATCTTCATAATCTTCTTTACATTGTCTGTAACTTTTGTACTCTGAGCGTGTTTCATCAAATCTACACTTTATAAAGAAACCCACACTATAGGCTTTATGACTTTGATATACTCGATTATCATCATTTACTGGTTGCAGTAAACTTACAAAATCTCCATAAACAACAAATGGTACACGATTTCCATTATTAAAGTTTTTAAACTGCTACATTTTATCCTTTTCTTGCGGCAGCACAATTTTGTATTGGTTAATAGATTGACAATCAATTGTATGACTTGCCAGCATATCACCATTTCGAAAATAATGTAGACATCGATCGCAAATATATGCCTTATGTTCACGAGCATTTAATTGACTTCCCACTAAACAAGAAAGATCTTTAATCCAAACATAATGAAGCTTATATTCTTGTTGAACGCTGTTTGTAGGATCTTCTTCTTCTTCCTCGTCTTCAACAATGTAAATACTTTCAACAAGAAGTAAATTTACATGTGTATTTTTCTTTTGAGCTGACAAATGCCTTGGTAAAACTTTGAAAACTCCACGTTTCTTTTTTAGAAAGTAAACGTTGACTGAAATATTATTTTGTTTCTCAAATTTACTTATTTATCTTGGCGTAACTGGGAATTCAATACCTTGAAAGTTTAATTCATCCTTAATTCTAGAGTAATTCGAAATTTTACAGAAGTTTTTATGCACAGGATGTAATGCTGAAAGAAGAGCCCATCTAAAGCACTCATTGTCGCTATTATTTAAATTTATGCACGCTTTCTTTCTCTTGATGCTTTCAGGTAAGTCAATATAACAGCTTTCTCTCATTGGATTAAGTTTATTTATCTTAATCGTTAAATTCAAAATAGTTTTCAAAGTCCATCCTGAGTCTCGTTCTTGAAAATCTTACATATCAACATTAATAGGTTGATGTACATTTGAAATAAACCACTGTATTAAACCTGTCGTTGAAAGTATTGGTAAAGATTTTGTGTTAAAGTATTTAATGTCCGAAATCTCTTCATGATTCTTCATGATCATGTACTCAGCTACTAGGACAGTATCAACTTTTACTGCACAATGCTGTTCAAGAAGTTGATTAACATTTGCTATAAAGAGTGATAGCGCATCTCTTATAAACGTTGAAAAATCCAAATGTCTACGATTTGTAATAATAGATGTTTTGATACAATTTTCGAATGTACTATCGATGTCATCCCAAGATAGTGAGTCATCCACTTCTTCTACTTCTTCAACTGATTCAGGGACCGGTGCATTACCAGCACCTTCAACGACAGAATTAAATTCTAGATGGTCGCGAAACAATTGAACAATGCTTTTTCTAACTCCTACAGCAGCTTCTAGTTTTCGCTGTAAAGTACGTATAAAGCATTGTGCAGCTACTCATGTGTCAGTACCTAAATCTAACCATTTTGCTATGTCATTGCTATCAGCATTTCCTAACAAAACAAAGCTGTATCTTTAAAATGTTGAGCCGAATGCATGGTAATATAAGTGGAACTTAAACCAGATAGGAGCGATGGGTCTATCAGCTCACTAAAAAGTTCGCAAATTGATGCTTTCTTTTATACACTATTAGAAAATGGTAGGGGTAAGCCACAATCCTGATTGGATTAACAAAAAGGTGGGGGTAAAGAAACTCGAAACGTTTTTCATTGGTGCTGTGAATGGGGGAAGGGAGATATTTGGCTAAATGAAAGAGTATAAAATACAAGACATTCAGCATTTATGTTCAGTCTTCAGCGTGATGGAGTACGTAATCGACGTTCAGGGATTCAGTCACTGTGAACCAGTTTGTCTACAAGGAGGTGACTGTAGTACCTCTAGAGAAAGATGCTCAACCTTTGGTTTTTTTCTTTAAGCCACCATATCCCTGAGACCAGCTATTGCCAAAAAATAAGTGTGAAAACCAATGGCTAGAGCGAAACTATCACGGCATAATGTGGAGATCCGACAGTATTCTATATGAAGATATTGCCAGGATTATTCGAACCATCGTTGGAGACTCGAAAGTCTATGTCAAGGGACTTGAAAAATCGAACTGGTTGAGAATAATTCTAGCTGAAGAGTATGTATACATGTTAGACAAAAAATTATGTAATTATTATAAAGTTTAATAAATATAATTCTTTTTTTCAGATCTGTTCAAAACATCGAAGAACTACACTGTCCTTAGCTTAAAAAATTGCCCGCTGACCTTGTAACATGCACTAATCATACTGCGTGTATGTACCCGATGTATGCACTCCGTAATGCGGTTGCAAAGAAGAAATGGTTAATAGATCATCGGAAAAATAAGAGACGACGAACTCGCGTTAATGTGTAATTAATAAATACGTAACTTAAATATTTAATAATAATATAATAATTGATGTATTTTAAATTATAAGATGTAAATAAAATTACATTTAAATTATTACATATGGAATTTTTTACTTTAAAACCTTTACTTTAATAATTAATTTAATCAACTAATAATTGAATAGAGTATAAAGTTTATAGTAACAATTAACTCTTCATTTCTTTCTTTGAAGTATTAAGGCTCTGAATAAAATTATGCATCATTATGATACAATAGAATGGGTAACAATGTTTTAAAAATGCCCATGCTTACTGTTACAACATTAATATTTTTTTATCTTCAAATCCATCACATTGTTTGAATTGCAATTATGTATAGAAACTTTGATTTATGAAAGAAATAATTAAAAAATTTCATTTACTACAATTACATTTTTATTTATTTATTTATTATTAACTCCAGACATTACAATATTTTACAATAAATGTATCCTATAGAGGTGCATACTGCACCTGTACATAGAAGCCGGAGAACTTAACACTATATCCTAATACTAAATTAACCTAATACTATATTTAATAAGAGTTTTGCAACGTAATCAGTATAACTAGTATACAGTTTAGTGCATCACTATTTTAAATTTTTTTAAAACACTAAATTTTTTTTTTAAATTCTCATATTATTGTTTAATATTATTAATTTTTAAACACTTTTTGCTTATTTTTCACCAAAATTTGTTAACATAGCTCTAGCAGTTGTGAACGTTTCTGTTGTCGCATTTATGTGTCTTGCTAAAATAATTTTCTCGATGTTGTTTAGTCTTGCAGGGCAAGTGAGTCCAACCGCACAAGTGAATCTGTAATGTGGAAACATTTCCTGATGTTGTTTTGAAGAATCACATTTACATGCTAATGTAAATACTATATCATCTATAACTACTAGATCTTTGTATTTAGGCTGCTGTTTCAGTGGGTACACAGAATTTGTAAAAATTTGTTTTCCTCTTATTCCCCTATTAAAATAAAAATTGCTTTATTCGATCCATTTGTATTTCTTCCCTGGTGGATTAGTGACCTTCGTATTTGTGGCATTATCTTCAGCCATTTTGTCTATTTTAGTATATACTGATTCTATAGGATCATATATTTCTTTTACAACTTCATCTTTAACTTTGTTACATTCTGGTGTTTCTTTTACAAAACTTATGTATTTAAAACCAGGAACCACTCGATTAATTTTAGTTTCACAGACCTTATCAAATAGATGTTTTTTGTCTTTTTCCACTGTTTTATCAGGTATAGCTTTTTGTTTATCACTCAAACTCACCATGTCCTCTGTAACTGAAACTGCAACTGATTGTTAAAAGAAAATTAATTTTTCAACTCTTACACAAAAGCAATATTTCACATTAGAGTCTAAAATGGATTGAAAATGTAAATATGTTTATTAGTTTCTTTCATATCTAAGCCTCTGTATAAAATTTCAATTGAATCGCTTGAATAGATTGGGAGATAATCTAAAAGACGTAGAATCCATAGATTTTAACTATCTGCAATTTTTGGCAAATAATTTTATCTCCTAATCTACTCCAGCGATTCAACTGAAATTTTGTACAAAGGTTGAAATATATAAAAGAATAAGGGGACCTTTAATGTCAGCTTCTCGATTAATGAATCGAGAGTACCAGCCTACCATCCCGAGAAAGGATCTCAGCTCTTTGACATTACGAGGGGTAGGATAGTTAAGGACTGGAGCGACTCGTTCCTCATCAGGCCTCAAGCCGTCCGCGTCCAATTTGTACCCAAGGAACGTTACACTGGAACAACAAAATTCACACTTCTCTCGATTCACTTCGAGTCCAGCGTCATTCAACGTCCTTAGTACGTATTCGAGCCATTTTAGATGGTCCTCAAAAGTTTCGGTAATAACGATCAAGTCGTCTAGATAACCAAACACATGAGGTTCCACCTTAGGTCCGAAAATTGCATCTATAAGCCGTGCAAAGGTCATAGGAGCATTCATGAGGCCAAAAGGCATTCTCGTGAACTGCCACAGCCCCGACCCTGGTACAGCAAATGCAGTATAATGCCGGCTTGCCTGGGCCATTAATATTTGGAAGTACGCTTTCTTAAGATCAATTTTCGATATGTACCTTGCATTATGCAGCTTATCCAATATGGTATCCATATTAGGAATTGGATAAGAATCACGTTTTGTGACTGCATTAAGGTCTCGAAAATCGATACAGAAGCGATAACTTCCTTCGTCCTTGCGAACGATGACCGGAGCAGCTGATCAATCACTCGCACTCGGTTCAATAATGCCCTTGTCAAACATCTTTTTGACCTCACTCTGGGCAAATTCGAGGACCTTGGGAGATATACGTCTTAGCTTATGACGAACCGGTCTTGCACCAGGTTCAACCTCTATGTGGTGTTCCGTTAACGTCGTAAAACCGTGGACGTCTTCCGAGGGAAAGAGTAGGCTTTCAACTAACTCTTTGACTTGTTTCCGCTGGTCGTCCCGTATCTCAATTATAC
Organism: Theocolax elegans; assembly: GCA_026168455.1. Classification (NCBI taxonomy): domain Eukaryota; kingdom Metazoa; phylum Arthropoda; class Insecta; order Hymenoptera; family Cerocephalidae; genus Theocolax; species Theocolax elegans. The sequence continues at coordinate 45,396,053 of CM047431.1, read as the reverse complement.
CAGCACATTCAGCAGAAATCCTCGAATCGATGTCATGAGCTGTATCTCTGACGAAGTGTCTCCAATCACTCTCGCCAATACGCCAGATAGCTTCGCCTAATTTGACTTCCATATTCCAATGTTGTAGAAAATCCATACCGAGAATGATGGAATGCTCAATATTCTCTACAATTCCCAGTTGGATATTGCCATCAAGGCCTTCTACACAGAATAGAATGTCGATAAGGCCAAGAACTTTAAGTGCTGGTCCAGCCACACCTTTCACGGTAACCTTGACAGGTCTCCATTTAAACTTGTACTGTTCGACAACATCTGATCGTACAAGAGAGACCAAGGCGCCAGGATCGAAAAGTGCTTTAAAATCCTTTCCACCGAGTCGTATCATAAAGAATAGCCGGTTATCCGATTGGATTCCAGCAATTATCTGATCGGTTTGACTATCGTCGTTAGGAGTCGATGACGTGTGCGTCATTTTAGACGTACTTGGTACGGCATCTGCCCCCCCCCCCCTGAACTGTACTTCTCGGCAACGAGTTTGTACGGTTCATGTTATGCACTCCATCGACAACTACCTTCTCCACCAAGGGCTCGTTGTTGAGGGCAATTTCCTTCTCCACCAAGGGCTTCTTGTCCTCTTTACTAGGTGTGTCACAACGGGGTGACGATGAGCAACAACCAAGGTCGTTCACTCCGGTGGTGCTAAGCGGCTGAGATAACGATCTCTTTACGCCTTCTTCACCAATTATATCTCTGCTACCAGAGTATATTTGCCTTTGGAGTTCTTTAGCCCAATATTTAGCCTCACGCTTTTGTTGGTCTAATAAGGTTCCTTGTTCTGTTTTACCTTGCAAAGCTCGGGTGGGATGGACAGGTTGTGTTCTAAGAACTTTTCCATCTGTCGAATCCCCAGAACGTTTAGGATCCTTACACTCAGACTTCCTTTCAACACCAACTTTGGTCTGAGAGGGAATTTGATCTCCGTTAAGGACTTTAGAGAAGTCAGCAAATGATTTGCTAGACTTCTTAAAGAGTTTAGAGGGTTCTCCAACCTTAAACTCTTGCCCTTGTAAACCATGCGGTTTACTTACTACAGTGCAGGGCGCCCGAGGCAGCTCGGGTGCCCTGCGTTCAGGGTTCCCACGTTTTGGAGGAACCTGACGCAGTTAGGACATGTTTGGAGTGTAACGCCACTAGTTCCACACAGCGGGTACTCCTTTGCTATCAATTCGGTAGAGCACTGCTCAGCGGAGTGCCTAATATTTCCGCATCGGTAGCATGTTCAGCTCGGGAAATCCGACGACCTATGACCGACTTTTTGGCATGTGAAACACACGCCGACAAAGTTGGTGCTCAGGTTCGTTGGGTTTACTGCCGTCGCCTGTGGTTGCACATACATCACCAGGTTTTGTGCCATTTGTGGGAGAAAAACATTTTGCTGGGGAAGTTGAGAATTCGTCAAAGCACGTCTTTCTTTTTTGCCCGAGCTCTGTTTTTGTTACCCAGGTGACTGTTGAGAAACAGGCACGTACGATACGGATTTCGAATTGTGAGCACTCACTCCATTATTCGATTTGCCGTATCGTTTCTGAAATCTATTAGCGACGTTGGAAGTACCGTACACAGTGGCTGCTTCGTATTCGCTTGAAGAAGAGTTTGGCGAGTTTTTCGCACTTTTCTTGCTCTTATTCTTAATAGTTTTCTTCGACGACTGTTTATCCGAATGTGAAGACTCATCCTTACTCTTTTCGGTAACAGTCGCCACTTTACCCGAAACTCGTGCTCCACCACTCTGTTTCGAACAAGCTTCTGGTACGAGCTTCTCGCGCTTAACGTTGGAACTGGAGAATTTCGTGTCCCATATTAAATGCTGCTCGTACTCATTACCGTAGCTTGTCAAATCAGAGAAATTCCTGATTTGTCGTACTGGTATGTACCTACGGTAATCTGGCCTCATCTGCGAGTAGGCCATCTTCACCTGTTGTTCTAATGAGGGAGGGCATTTAAACTTATGTACGATCGCTCTGAAACAGTTCAAGAACGTCGTAGCCTTTTCTCCCTCATGTTGTGTTCTTGATCGAAGTTCCATAAGTAAATCTTTGTCATTTATTATACGGCCATACTCATTTAGGAACTCGATCACAACATCTCGCCAATCTCGAAGAGATGGCTGAACTGTTCTATACCAGAACAGAGCTGATTTTGAGAACACATTGGGCAGGGCACTAAACATCCTGCGATCTGAGAACTCGTTGTCATTTCTGAAGTCGTGCAAACGGTTCAGAAACTCTTCCGCGTCCTTTTTGGTCTCACCATCAAAGGACATGTTCCGGATACGCAGCTCTCGTGCGCACCCTGTCCGATCGTGCGTTCGGTTATCGTCTTCACGATACCTTGGCCTGGCCTCGTAAAAGTCTCTTTCCCGACGGTCATCTCCATTATCCGTCCGGGAACTCCTACGCCTGCTGGTAGAAGGATACCTACTCTCTTGTTGGCCTTCAGCCGCCCTACGAGAATCGGATCTCCTACGAGTAGGTTCGCGATTAGACTGATACCCATCCGACGAATCCGTCTGAGTACACTGATCGCAAGTGGCCACCGCACGTTTCTCTCGAGGCGTGATTCACTCATCAGCTGGGCCATTTGGGCTTCATAGCTGCTGGCCATTATTTTTTTGACCAGCAGCAGCCGACGTGTTACGTCGGGAGAAGTACTCCCAACCGGGATTTCAGATGAAATCCCTAGTGTTTCAAATACTTCGGAAGTATCCAATTTTCAATTGGAAATTATTTTATTGGACTCACCACAATAAAATAATTATTACTACAAACGAGTAAAAAAAAATTTGGTATCGGCTTAATTACAATAAATTGTGAAAATGCACCGACTAGTGTACCAACAAAATTAATTCACTTAATCAAAATCCATAAGATTTTCTTTAAAAGAAATTTATTTCGTCCTTAAAAGGACAAAATAATTAAATTTTGTTGGTTAAAGTTGTGGCAAATCACACACTTAACACTTGCACCAAATTCAAATTAATTATTTAACTTGCTCACAAGTCTAAATAATTAATGTTTATAATAGAGTCTTGTGACTCACACACACCAAGACTCTATACAATTGATTCAGCAAACAAAAATAATTATTAACAAAAAAAAAATCTTTAAATTATTTCAATATCGTCGGTAATTTACCAGTAATGGTAAATTTAACGATTTCCCAAAATATCTCTCTCGCCAGTTATAATCCAAAAGATTCCTCACTGGCGAAAAGAATTTATTTTGTTTGGGGATGAGAGTCGGAAACGCGCACACACACTCTCGCGATCTCATCCCTACGTACTATTGCGCACGTAATTGTACATTTGTACAAAAACAAACAAGTGTCGTCGGTTGGCCTTGACGTACGAAAGGCTCCGACGACTTACAATTCGCGAATTTAAATATTCTATTCGTCGTGAATAGATTGTGTAACGATTTCCGTCACAAAGCCTCCTCCTAGACTCTACTTCCCTCGGGAAGGCCGAGTAGAAAGAAAGGCACAATCTATCCACGACTACGCGCTGTACGCTTCTCTTCTATTCTTCAATTGGAGGCTGCTTCAATGATTCTTCGTGCTTCGTATGATATTGACGTGTCATTCAGTCACCAAGCCTAGCCTTCGCTGACTGTTCTCACGTACGCCGATACGTTTTTCCTACCGCTTTAAATGGCAACCCAAGGTGGTACATATCTCTTCACATCGGATATGTGTACCTCGGTCCGTTTCCGACCAGACTCTTCTAGTCTCAGAACTACTGGAGATAGTACTTCTTTAACTTCAAAGGGTCTGTCATACTTTGGTGCCAGTTTAGCAGACATGCCTTACGCACCTTAGGAAAGTGTACGGCAAATTTAAATCATAAGCCTTGAGGACCTGCTTAAGACATCTTATAGTTCTGACATATCAGACACCGTAAGACAAATTGGTGGGTATCGTGGTAGATACCTGGCCAATAGTAATCTCTTGCAACGCGTTCGTAAGTTTTTTCAATTCCCATGTGACCCATAGCTGGGTGGAAATGAGAATCTACTAGAACTCGGTTCCTCTGCTCTAAGGGTAGCACAATACGCCAGCCTTCCTCTCGTTCTGATACAGAGTCCAGGACTTTACCGTTTGTAAAACGATATAGCATATCATCTTCAATTTTCCACTCCGGAAATCTTCGAGGGCATGAGCGTACATCGTTTAGTCTAGCAATATACCATGGGTCTGTAATTATTTCGAACGAGGCAATCTCTTCTTCGTCGGGGTCTGGGTTGATGGCACGAGAAAGCGCGTCCGGGACATAGTGCAAGGCTCCTTTCTTATGCACTATTTCAAAGTCCCATTGCTGCATTTCAAGTATCCATCGTGCCGACCTACCCGACGGCTCCTTGAGATTTTTGAGCCATATGAGAGCACTATGGTCGGTCACAGCTGTGAATCGATAGGCCTCAATGTATGGTCTCAATCTCTTAATAGTCCATATGAGAGCCAAGCATTCTTTTCCCGTTGTCATGTAATTACGTTCAGGGCGATTTAATAATCGGCTGACGTAGACAATCGGATGCTCGAAACCCTCGTCGTCCAGTTGCGTCAACACCGCACCTATTGCTAAGTCACTAGCGTCACTTTGGACGGTAAATGGCTTAGAAAATTCTGGACGGGTTTCTGAACGCAACTCTAAGCTGACGAAACGCCTCCTCCTGTTCCTCGCCCCAATTCCAAGCCTGGTCTTTACGTAGCAACTTGGTAAGGGGACCTTTAATGTCAGCTTCTCGATTAATGAATCGAGAGTACCAGCCTACCATCCCGAGAAAGGATCTCAGCTGTTTGACATTACGAGGGGTAGGATAGTTAAGGACTGGAGCGACTCGTTCCTCATCAGGCCTCAAGCCGTCCGCGTCCAATTTGTACCCAAGGAACGTTACACTGGAACAACAAAATTCACACTTCTCTCGATTCACTTCGAGTCCAGCGTCATTCAACGTCCTTAGTACGTATTCGAGCCATTTTAGATGGTCCTCAAAAGTTTCGGTAATAACGATCAAGTCGTCTAGATAACCAAACACATGAGGTTCCACCTTAGGTCCGAAAATTGCATCTATAAGCCGTGCAAAGGTCATAGGAGCATTCATGAGGCCAAAGGCATTCTAGTTCCACACAGCGGGTACTCCTTTGCTATCAATTCGGTAGAGCACTGCTCAGCGGAGTGCCTAATATTTCCGCATCGGTAGCATGTTCAGCTCGGGCAATCCGACAACCTATGACCGACTTTTTGGCATGTGAAACACACGCCGACAAAGTTGGTGCTCAGGTTCGTTGGGTTTACTGCCGTCGCCTGTGGTTGCACATACATCACCAGGTTTTGTGCCATTTGTGGGAGAAAAACATTTTGCTGGGGAAGTTGAGAATTCGTCAAAGCACGTCTTTCTTTTTTGCCCGAGCTCTGTTTTTGTTACCCAGGTGACTGTTGAGAAACAGGCACGTACGATACGGATTTCGAATTGTGAGCACTCACTCCATTATTCGATTTGCCGTATCGTTTCTGAAATCTATTAGCGACGTTGGAAGTACCGTACACAGTGGCTGCTTCGTATTCGCTTGAAGAAGAGTTTGGCGAGTTTTTCGCACTTATCTTGCTCTTATTCTTAATAGTTTTCTTCGACGACTGTTTATCCGAATGTGAAGACTCATCCTTACTCTTTTCGGTAACAGTCGCCACTTTACCCGAAACTCGTGCTCCACCACTCTGTTTCGAACAAGCTTCTGGTACGAGCTTCTCGCGCTTAACGTTGGAACTGGAGAATTTCGTGTCCCATATTAAATGCTGCTCGTACTCATTACCGTAGCTTGTCAAATCAGAGAAATTCCTGATTTGTCGTACTGGTATGTACCTACGGTAATCTGGCCTCATCTGCGAGTAGGCCATCTTCACCTGTTGTTCTAATGAGGGAGGGCATTTAAACTTATTTACGATCGCTCTGAAACAGTTCAAGAACGTCGTAGCCTTTTCTCCCTCATGTTGTGTTCTTGATCGAAGTTCCGTAAGTAAATCTTTGTCATTTATTATACGGCCATACTCATTTAGGAACTCGATCACAACATCTCGCCAATCTCGAAGAGATGGCTGAACTGTTCTATACCAGAACAGAGCTGATTTTGAGAACACATTGGGCAGGGCACTAAACATCCTGCGATCTGAGAACTCGTTGTCATTTCTGAAGTCGCGCAAACGGTTCAGAAACTCTTCCGCGTCCTTTTTGGTCTCACCATCAAAGGACATGTTCCGGATACGCAGCTCTCGTGCGCACCCTGTCCGATCGTGCGTTCGGTTATCGTCTTCACGATACCTTGGCCTGGCCTCGTGAAAGTCTCTTTCCCGACGGTCATCTCCATTATCCGTCCGGGAACTCCTACGCCTGCTGGTAGAAGGATACCTACTCTCTTGTTGGCCTTCAGCCGCCCTACGAGAATCGGATCTCCTACGAGTAGGTTCGCGATTAGACTGATACCCATCCGACGAATCCGTCTGAGTACACTGATCGCAAGTGGCCACCGCACGTTTCTCTCGAGGCGTGATTCACTCATCAGCTGGGCCATTTGGGCTTCATAGCTGCTGGCCATTATTTTTTTGACCAGCAGCAGCCGACGTGTTACGTCGGGAGAAGTACTCCCAACCGGGATTTCAGATGAAATCCCTAGTGTTTCAAATACTTCGGAAGTATCCAATTTTCAATTGGAAATTATTTTATTGGACTCACCACAATAACATAATTATTACTCCAAACGAGTAAATAAAAATTTGGTATCGGCTTAATTACAATAAATTGTTAAAATGCACCGACTAGTGTACCAACAAAATTAATTCACTTAATCAAAATCCATAAGATTTTCTTTAAAAGAAATTTATTTCGTTCTTAAAAGGACAAAATAATTAAATTTTGTTGGTTAAAGTTGTGGCAAATCACACACTTAACACTTGCACCAAATTCAAATTAATTATTTAACTTGCTCACAAGTCTAAATAATTAATGTTTATAATAGTGTCTTGTGACTCACACACACCAAGACTCTATACAATTGATTCAGCAAACAAAAATAATTATTAACAAAAAAAAAATCTTTAAATTATTTCAATATCGTCGGTAATTTACCAGTAATGGTAAATTTAACGATTTCCCAAAATATCTCTCTCGCCAGTTATAATCCAAAAGATTCCTCACTGGCGAAAAGAATTTATTTTGTTTGGGGATGAGAGTCGGAAACGCGCACACACACTCTCGCGATCTCATCCCTACGTACTATTGCGCACGTAATTGTACATTTGTACAAAAACAAACAAGTGTCGTCGGTTGGCCTTGACGTACGAAAGGCTCCGACGGCTTACGATTCGCGAATTTAAATATTCTATTCGTCGTGAATAGATTGTGTAACGATTTCCGTCACGAAGCCTTCTCCTAGACTCTACTTCCCTCGGGAAGGCCGAGTAGAAAGAAAGGCACAATATATCCACGACTACGCGCTGTACGCTTCTCTTCTATTCTTCAATTGGAGGCTGCTTCAATGATTCTTCGTGCTTCGTATGATATTGACGTGTCATTCAGTCACCAAGCCTAGCCTTCGCTGACTGTTCTCACGTACGCCGATACGTTTTTCCTACCGCTTTAAATGGCAACCCAAGGTGGTACATATCTCTTCACATCGGATATGTGTACCTCGGTCCGTTTCCGACCAGACTCTTCTAGTCTCAGAACTACTGGAGATAGTACTTCTTTAACTTCAAAGAGTCTGTCATACTTTGGTGCTAGTTTAGCAGACATGCCTTACGCATCTTAGGAATGTGTACGGCAAATTTAAATCATAAGCCTTGAGAACCTGCTTAAGACATCTTATAGTTCTGACATATCAGACACCGTAAGACAAATTGGTGGGTATCGTGGTAGATACCTGGCCAATAGTAATCTCTTGCAACGCGTTCGTAAGTTTTTTCAATTCCCATGTGACCCATAGCTGGGTGGAAATGAGAATCTACTAGAACTCGGTTCCTCTGCTCTAAGGGTAGCACAATACGCCAGCCTTCCTCTCGTTCTGATACAGAGTCCAGGACTTTACCGTTTGTAAAACGATATAGCATATCATCTTCAATTTTCTACTCCGGAAATCTTCGAGGGCATGAGCGTACATCGTTTAGTCTAGCAATATACCATGGGTCTGTAATTATTTCGAACGAGGCAATCTCTTCTTCGTCGGGGTCTGGGTTGATGGCACGAGAAAGCGCGTCCGGGACATAGTGCAAGGCTCCTTTCTTATGCACTATTTCAAAGTCCCATTGCTGCATTTCAAGTATCCATCGTGCCGACCTACCCGACGGCTCCTTGAGATTTTTGAGCCATATGAGAGCACTATGGTCGGTCACAGCTGTGAATCGATAGGCCTCAATGTATGGTCTCAATCTCTTAATAGTCCATATGAGAGCCAAGCATTCTTTTCCCGTTGTCATGTAATTACGTTCAGGGCGATTTAATAATCGGCTGACGTAGACAATCGGATGCTCGAAACCCTCGTCGTCCAGTTGCGTCAACACCGCACCTATTGCTAAGTCACTAGCGTCACTTTGGACGGTAAATGGCTTAGAAAATTCTGGACGGGTTTCTGAACGCAACTCTAAGCTGACGAAACGCCTCCTCCTGTTCCTTGCCCCAATTCCAAGCCTGGTCTTTACGTAGCAACTTGGTAAGGGGACCTTTAATGTAAGTTTCTCGATTAATGAATCGAGAGTACCAGCCTACCATCCCGAGAAAGGATCTCAGCTGTTTGACATTACGAGTGGTAGGATAGTTAAGGACTGGAGCGACTCGTTCCTCATCAGGTCTCAAGCCGTCCGCGTCCAATTTGTACCCAAGGAACGTTACACTGGAACAACAAAATTCACACTTCTCTCGATTCACTTCGAGTCCAGCGTCATTCAACGTCCTTAGTACGTATTCGAGCCATTTTAGATGGTCCTCAAAAGTTTCGGTAATAACGATCAAGTCGTCTAGATAACCAAACACATGAGGTTCCACCTTAGGTCCGAAAATTGCATCTATAAGCCGTGCAAAGGTCATAGGAGCATTCATGAGGCCAAAAGGCATTCTCGTGAACTGCCACAGCCCCGACCCTGGTACAGCAAATGCAGTATAATGCCGGCTCGCCTCGGCCATTAATATTTGGAAGTACGCTTTCTTAAGATCAATTTTCGATATGTACCTTGCATTATGCAGCTTATCCAATATGGTATCCATATTAGGAATTGGATAAGAATCACGTTTTGTGACTGCATTAAGGTCTCGAAAATCGATACAGAAGCGATAACTTCCTTCGTCCTTGCGAACGATGACCGGAGCAGCTGATCAATCACTCGCACTCGGTTCAATAATGCCCTTGTCAAACATCTTTTTGACCTCACTCTGGGCAAATTCGAGGACCTTGGGAGATATACGTCTTAGCTTATGACGAACCGGTCTTGCACCAGGTTCAACCTCTATGTGGTGTTCCGTTAACGTCGTAAAACCGTGGACGTCTTCCGAGGGCAAGAGTAGGCTTTCAACTAACTCTTTGACTTGTTTCCGCTGGTCGTCCCGTATCTCAATTATACCAGCACATTCAGCGGAAATCCTCGAATCGATGTCATGAGCTGTATCTCTGACGAAGTGTCTCCAATCACTCTCGCCAATACGCCAGATAGCTTCGCCTAATTTGACTTCCATATTCCAATGTTGTAGAAAATCCATACCGAGAATGATGGAATGCTCAATATTCTCTACAATTCCCAGTTGGATATTGCCATCAAGGCCTTCTACACAGAATAGAATGTCGATAAGGCCAAGAACTTTAAGTGCTGGTCCAGCCACACCTTTCACGATAACCTTGACAGGTCTCCATTTCAACTTGTACTGTTCGACAACATCTGATCGTACAAGAGAGACCAAGGCGCTAGGATCGAAAAGTGCTTTAAAATCCTTTCCACCGAGTCGTATCATAAAGAATAGCCGGTTATCCGATTGGATTCCAGCAATTATCTGATCGGTTTGACTATCGTCGTTATAAGTCGATGACGTGTGCGTCATTTTAGACGTACTTGGTACGGCATCTGCCCCCCCCCCCCTGAACTGTACTTCTCGGCAACGAGTTTGTACGGTTCATGTTATGCACTCCATCGACAACTACCTTCTCCACCAAGGGCTCGTTGTTGAGGGCAATTTCCTTCTCCACCAAGGGCTTCTTGTCCTCTTTACTAGGTGTGTCACAACGGGGTGACGATGAGCAACAACCAAGGTCGTTCACTCCGGTGGTGCTAAGCGGCTGAGATAACGATCTCTTTACGCCTTCTTCACCAATTATATCTCTGCTACCAGAGTATATTTGCCTTTAGAGTTCTTTAGCCCAATATTTAGCCTCACGCTTTTGTTGGTCTAATAAGGTTCCTTGTTCTGTTTTACCTTGCAAAGCTCGGGTGGGATGGACAGGTTGTGTTCTAAGAACTTTTCCATCTGTCGAATCCCCAGAACGTTTAGGATCCTTACACTCAGACTTACTTTCAACACCAACTTTGGTCTGAGAGGGAATTTGATCTCCGTTAAGGACTTTAGAGAAGTCAGCAAATGATTTGCTAGACTTCTTAAAGAGTTTAGAGGGTTCTCCAACCTTAAACTCTTGCCCTTGTAAACCATGCGGTTTACTTACTACAGTGCAGGGCGCCCGAGGCAGCTCGGGTGCCCTGCGTTCAGGGTTCCCACGTTTTGGAGGAACCTGACGCAGTTAGGACATGTTTGGAGTGTAACGCCACTAGTTCCACACAGCGGGTACTCCTTTGCTATCAATTCGGTAGAGCACTGCTCAGCGGAGTGCCTAATATTTCCGCATCGGTAGCATGTTCAGCTCGGGAAATCCGACGACCTATGACCGACTTTTTGGCATGTGAAACACACGCCGACAAAGTTGGTGCTCAGGTTCGTTGGGTTTACTGCCGTCGCCTGTGGTTGCACATACATCACCAGGTTTTGTGCCATTTGTGGGAGAAAAACATTTTGCTGGGGAAGTTGAGAATTCGTCAAAGCACGTCTTTCTTTTTTGCCCGAGCTCTGTTTTTGTTACCCAGGTGACTGTTGAGAAACAGGCACGTACGATACGGATTTCGAATTGTGAGCACTCACTCCATTATTCGATTTGCCGTATCGTTTCTGAAATCTATTAGCGACGTTGGAAGTACCGTACACAGTGGCTGCTTCGTATTCGCTTGAAGAAGAGTTTGGCGAGTTTTTCGCACTTTTCTTGCTCTTATTCTTAATAGTTTTCTTCGACGACTGTTTATCCGAATGTGAAGACTCATCCTTACTCTTTTCGGTAACAGTCGCCACTTTACCCGAAACTCGTGCTCCACCACTCTGTTTCGAACAAGCTTCTGGTACGAGCTTCTCGCGCTTAACGTTGGAACTGGAGAATTTCGTGTCCCATATTAAATGCTGCTCGTACTCATTACCGTAGCTTGTCAAATCAGAGAAATTCCTGATTTGTCGTACTGGTATGTACCTACGGTAATCTGGCCTCATCTGCGAGTAGGCCATCTTCACCTGTTGTTCTAATGAGGGAGAGCATTTAAACTTATGTACGATCGCTCTGAAACAGTTCAAGAACGTCGTAGCCTTTTCTCCCTCATGTTGTGTTCTTGATCGAAGTTCCATAAGTAAATCTTTGTCATTTATTATACGGCCATACTCATTTAGGAACTCGATCACAACATCTCGCCAATCTCGAAGAGATGGCTGAACTGTTCTATTCCAGAACAGAGCTGATTTTGAGAACACATTGGGCAGGGCACTAAACATCCTGCGATTTGAGCACTCGTTGTCATTTCTGAAGTCGTGCAAACGGTTCAGAAACTCTTCCGCGTCCTTTTTGGTCTCACCATCAAAGGACATGTTCCGGATACGCAGCTCTCGTGCGCACCCTGTCCGATCGTGCGTTCGGTTATCGTCTTCACGATACCTTGGCCTGGCCTCGTAAAAGTCTCTTTCCCGACGGTCATCTCCATTATCCGTCCGGGAACTCCTACGCCTGCTGGTAGAAGGATACCTACTCTCTTGTTGGCCTTCAGCCGCCCTACGAGAATCGGATCTCCTACGAGTAGGTTCGCGATTAGACTGATACCCATCGGACGAATCCGTCTGAGTACACTGATCGCAAGTGGTCACCGCACGTTTCTCTCGAGGCGTGATTCACTCATCAGCTGGGCCATTTGGGCTTCATAGCTGCTGGCCATTATTTTTTTGACCAGCAGCAGCCGACGTGTTACGTCGGGAGAAGTACTCCCAACCGGGATTTCAGATGAAATCCCTAGTGTTTCAAATACTTCGGAAGTATCCAATTTTCAATTGGAAATTATTTTATTGGACTCACCACAATAAAGTAATTATTACTACAAACGAGTAAAAAAAAATTTGGTATCGGCTTAATTACAATAAATTGTGAAAATGCACCGACTAGTGTACCAACAAAATTAATTCACTTAATCAAAATCCATAAGATTTTCTTTAAAAGAAATTTATTTCGTCCTTAAAAGGACAAAATAATTAAATTTTGTTGGTTAAAGTTGTGGCAAATCACACACTTAACACTTGCACCAAATTCAAATTAATTATTTAACTTGCTCACAAGTCTAAATAATTAATGTTTATAATAGTGTCTTGTGACTCACACACACCAAGACTCTATACAATTGATTCAGCAAACAAAAATAATTATTAACAAAAAAAAAATCTTTAAATTATTTCAATATCGTCGGTAATTTACCAGTAATGGTAAATTTAACGATTTCCCAAAATATCTCTCTCGCCAGTTATAATCCAAAAGATTCCTCACTGGCGAAAAGAATTTATTTTGTTCTGGAAATTGAAATAATTAAAGTTTCAATCTATTAATAAATACAGAAACAACAAATTATAAAGGAAGAAAAGAAAAGGAAAAAAAATTAAATTATTTATCTCGCTAACGAGCTTAAATTATTAATTTTAAAATAAATACAAAAATAAATACAATGTCTTGTGATTCACACACACCAAGACACTATATATTATTTTGTTTAGGCAAGCCCAAAACAAAAAAAACATTTTCCTTTATAATTTACACTACACTACAAACACAAATTTAATTAAATTATTTCAACAGTAGGGGTATTTACGAAATGTTGTAAATCCCGTATGGTTTGCAACAAAATAAATATTTCACTAATTTGTCGTCCCAAACGACAATTTTCAGCGAAATATATTTATTTTATCCTAAAAAGGACTAAATAAATAATTTATGTTGCTACCAAGTTGAAATAATTTATATTTCCTATTTTAAATAAATTGAGCAAAAAGGAAATGAAAATTTAATTACTTAACTTGCTAACAAGTCTAAACAATTAAATTTATACACCGAATTATTTTACTCAAACACACAAAAAAAATTATAACCAATTATTTAACTAATGTCACGTCCAGACTTGCACCAATCACTATAAAAAATATTACAAGAAGGCAAATGGTTAATAAACCATTCGCGTTCCTTTCGCTCTTGTTTGACTAGGACTAGCCTTACGTCTCCGGGAGTAGCGAGCGAAGTTATTTTGAGAGTAGAGATGCAGGATATAATGCGGGATAAATAAAATAATATATGTTTTATTTCGTGTTAATCATGCATTATTTATTAAAATATAATATGCTGTTTTTCTTTAAATGAACACGTGCAACTAAATTATTACAACTTTTTAATGGGCAAAAAATACATAAATTCACACTATTTTATTTACAATCCCAAAAATTTATTTAAGGCACATTACAGAATAAAATATTCGCAAGGTTATTTTATTATAAACATTAATAATCAATAATTGAAATAAGAATCATTATAAATAAGTGCAGATAAAATAAAAAAATGGTTGTCGTTTAAAACATGAATTATAGTTAATAAATTGTAATTCAAACCGTGAATATTTCAATTCAAATACAATGTAACGAATAATTATTATAAATAAATTGTAATATATAATAATAATTGTTTTAAAAGAAAACGGTTGGTTCAGCAATCGAAATAACATAAAATATCAGGTTGCCTTTACGAATAATACAATAGATATATATATGTATATGTATATATATATGTGTGTATATTCGGTGAGGAACGAAGGTCCGCCTTGAACGTGGGTAGCGGTGTCAGATTGCCGTATAATGTCCTGCTAGACCTGCGGGCGTCGACGTTAGATGTGTATGCTGTTGGAGTTCGACGATTTCCAGATGTCGAAGTCGTAGTTCCTCGACTATGGCTTGTAGATGTCAATGATACGTCTCGATTCCTCTTGTGATTTTTAATACGTATTACTTTAAAGTTCAAGTAGCAGAGCCACGCCCTCGGATAAAAATCAAAGAGTTGTCCAGCAGAGCTTCGCCTTGCGAAAGCTTTAGATGAAAATTTAGGAGTGCCTGTGTCTCTTCTGGGTCCTCTTTATATACCCTAAAATCCTATGCATCTGTCCTTGTCTTACGCTTCGCCTTGTCTTACACTTTGCCTTATATGGAGATGTGTAAGTAGTTCTCGATTTTTCTGTGCTTGCACCCGATTGGACCGTTAGATGTGCGTAATTAAAAATTATCGAATCCCATGCATTTTCTGTATTGCTTCGTAGTTGATTCGGAGAATTTTCTGTCCCCCTTTTATACTGCGACGTTATCCAAAGAACGGCTTAATTTATTACTTCCTTCTAATGCTCGAATTTTCTAATCGATGTTTCCCATTGCCGGTTCTTCTCCGAGCATTGATTTTATAGTGCAGTACAAAAAAACTCTTGCGCAACCCTTCGTTTCGATCTCACTATCGGCGATCCCGCCTATACGCGTATTGGCTTCGTATAATATCTTTAGCTCTACTTATCAATCTCTATTTCGTTTGAAACACTCGTAAACTAATCTGTCCCTTAGCTCTATAAATTATATTTTATATTACTGCACTTACTTAGAACCATTCCTTATCAACCTTATTTCGTTTTTCTTCTACGCCGTATTTTTATTCTAAACTACGCAGTACTTTTGTACGAAAAATAATAATATAATTTTCGTCGGGACGCGACACTAACAAACAAGTCTAAATAATTGGTAAAAATGTGTGGAGATATAATTTAAACACACAAAAAGAGAAAAGAAAGTTTTCTTTACATATATTAAAATTTCACAGCAAATAACGAATACAAAATATTAGGTTAAATGCCGATCATTAAATACATGCAAAAAAAATTTAATTATTTAACTCACTCTCGAGTCTAAATAATTATATATTATAACTCTCGTATCTTTGCGGAACAATCACACAAAGATACTTAACATTAATTGTTTAACTTGCAAAAAGTCTAAACAATTAACACGAGTTATAAAAAAAAATTTTCTCACACTCAAAAATTTTCAAAAATATATTACAAGTATCGTGAACAGTAATACTTAATAAATACCAAATATTAAGTCAGGTAATCACTGTCAGATAATTGTAATACAAAGAAATAATTTTAATTATTTTACTCACACACGAGTTTAAATAATTAATATTACAACTATTGTAAATTTGCGGCAGGTTCACACAAAGTTACTTACTGTTAATTATTTAACTTGCAAACAAGTCAAAATAATTAACAATAGTTGTAAAATATATTTTATTCACACAAAAACATGTTACATATATTATAAATAAATAGTAATAAATAATATACAAATATTAAATTATATTACTATGTTCTATATATTCTATTATAATATATGCGTCGGTCAGGGAGGGGAGAAAGCAAGAAAAATTTCGCTCTCGAACACGCAATAAATCCAATTAAATTGCCGCGTCCCGTATGTAAAGAAAACAAATATTATAATTTTCTTTAAACGGGACGAGGGGTGGGGCAGCTACCTCTCCCGAAAGGATCTAATCTTAAAACACTCTCACACCACAAATATAAATTAGATCCCGCGCTGGAACGAATTTATTTTATTAAATTGAAATAAAATATGTATATGTGTATAATAATATCGGTCTCTCCGAACAAAATGCTTAGCTTGAGAATAAAGCTGGCCTATCGTAAGGTAGTATTATATGCATATACATATTACCAAACATTAAATTCATTATGTTTTATATAGAAATAAATAATTCATTTTTACAGTAAAAATATTTGAAGGAAAGGGAATGAGGGAAAATGATATTTATTTTGTTTAAATAATAGATATGAACGTTTGTTTCATACGTTTTAAATATTTGGTGGCCCTAAAAGGGCCGGTTGGTTATTCTCAGTTACGAATTCCGATGTATCTTAGTTGCCGACGAACAGGATTCAAATTTTCTCTTCTCGGTGTTTAGCCATATTTGTTCTATTGCCGACGTCGGCGTTTCCTTCGAGGTAATATTGTAGAACCTCTTGAAGACGAGGACTTCGTTACGTCGACAAATACAACCTCCTTGACAAATGTGACGTCCGTGCTTTCCTCTGGTGGATCTGAGACAGTTGGCTCCTTTGGTCTATTGGCTCGACCAACCTCTACGGCTGTCAACTTATTTCCAACTCATCTCTTGTCACCTCTACATATCGTCGTAACCAAGGATTGGAGAGGAGCATGGGCATGAATTTAACGTTCGGTAATATGTACATGTGTATAATAATATTGGTCTCCCCGAACAAAATGCTTTGCTTTAGAATAAAGCTGGCCTATCGTACGGTAGTATTATACGTATATACATATTACCAAACATTAAATTCACTATGTTTTACATAGAAATAAATAATTCATATTACAGTAAAAATATTTTTTGTAATGAGATATGAACGTTTGTTCCTTACGTTTTAAATATTTGGTGGCCCTAAAAGGGCCGATTGGTTAATTTCAGTGGTGAATTCAGGTGTATCTTAGTTGCCGACGAACAAGATTCAAATTTTCTCTTCTCGTTGTTGAGTCATATTCGTTCTTTTGCCGACGTCGACGTTTCCTTGGAGGTGAGTTTGTAGAAACTTTTGATTACGATGACTTTGTTACGTCGACAAATACAACCTCCTTGACAAAAATTACGTCCGGGCTTTTGTCACCTCTACATATCGTCGTAACCATCGATTGTAGAGGAGCATGGGCACGAATTTAACGTTCGGTAATATGTATATGTGTATAATAATAACGGTCTCTCCGAACAAAATGCTTTGCTTTAGAATAAAGCTGGCCTATCATACGGTAGTATTATACGCATATACATATTACCAGTGATTAAATTCATTATGTTTTATATAGAAATAAATAATTCATTTTACAGTAAAAATATTTGAAGGAAAGGGAATGAGAGAAAATGATATTTATTTTATTTAAATGAAATATGAACGTTTGTTCCTTACGTTTTAAATATTTGGTGGCCCTAAAAGGGCCGATTGGTTAATTTCAGTGGTGAATTCAGGTGTATCTTAGTTGCCGACGAACAAGATTCAAATTTTCTCTTCTCGTTGTTGAGTCATATTCGTTCTTTTGCCGACGTCGACGTTTCCTTGGAGGTGAGTTTGTAGAAACTTTTGATTACGATGACTTTGTTACGTCGACAAATACAACCTCCTTGACAAATGTGACGTCCGTGCTTTCCTCTGGTGGATCTGAGACAGTTGGCTCCTTTGGTCTATTGGCTCGACCAACCTCTACGGCTGTCAACTTATTTCCAACTCATCTCTTGTCACCTCTACATATCGTCGTAACCAAGGATTGGAGAGGAGCATGGGCATGAATTTAACGTTCGGTAATATGTACATGTGTATAATAATATTGGTCTCCCCGAACAAAATGCTTTGCTTTAGAATAAAGCTGGCCTATCGTACGGTAGTATTATACGTATATACATATTACCAAACATTAAATTCACTATGTTTTACATAGAAATAAATAATTCATATTACAGTAAAAATATTTTTTGTAATGAGATATGAACGTTTGTTCCTTACGTTTTAAATATTTGGTGGCCCTAAAAGGGCCGATTGGTTAATTTCAGTGGTGAATTCAGGTGTATCTTAGTTGCCGACGAACAAGATTCAAATTTTCTCTTCTCGTTGTTGAGTCATATTCGTTCTTTTGCCGACGTCGACGTTTCCTTGGAGGTGAGTTTGTAGAAACTTTTGATTACGATGACTTTGTTACGTCGACAAATACAACCTCCTTGACAAAAATTACGTCCGGGCTTTTTTCTGGTGCATCTGAAACAGTCGGCTCCTTTGGTTAATTAGCTCGTCCAACCTTTCCGGCTGTTTACTTATTTCCAACTCATCTCTTGTCACCTCTACATATCGTCGTAACCATCGATTGTAGAGGAGCATGGGCACGAATTTAACGTTCGGTAATATGTATATGTGTATAATAATAACGGTCTCTCCGAACAAAATGCTTTGCTTTAGAATAAAGCTGGCCTATCGTACGGTAGTATTATACGCATATACATATTACCAGTGATTAAATTCATTATGTTTTATATAGAAATAAATAATTCATTTTACAGTAAAAATATTTGAAGGAAAGGGAATGAGAGAAAATGATATTTATTTTATTTAAATGAAATATGAACGTTTGTTCCTTACGTTTTAAATATTTGGTGGCCCTAAAAGGGCCGATTGGTTAATTTCAGTGGTGAATTCAGGTGTATCTTAGTTGCCGACGAACAAGATTCAAATTTTCTCTTCTCGTTGTTGAGTCATATTCGTTCTTTTGCCGACGTCGACGTTTCCTTGGAGGTGAGTTTGTAGAAACTTTTGATTACGATGACTTTGTTACGTCGACAAATACAACCTCCTTGACAAAAATTACGTCCGGGCTTTTTTCTGGTGCATCTGAAACAGTCGGCTCCTTTGGTTAATTAGCTCGTCCAACCTTTCCGGCTGTTTACTTATTTCCAACTCATCTCTTGTCACCTCTACATATCGTCGTAACCATCGATTGTAGAGGAGCATGGACACGAATTTAACGTTCGGTAATATGTATATGTGTATAATAATAACGGTCTCTCCGAACAAAATGCTTTGCTTTAGAATAAAGCTGGCCTATCGTACGGTAGTATTATACGCATATACATATTACCAGTGATTAAATTCATTATGTTTTATATAGAAATAAATAATTCATTTTACAGTAAAAATATTTGAAGGAAAGGGAATGAGAGAAAATTATATTTATTTTATTTAAATGAAATATGAACGTTTGTTCCTTACGTTTTAAATATTTGGTGGCCCTAAAAGCGCCGATTGGTTATTTTCTGTGATGAATTCAGGTGTATCTTAGTTGCCGACAAACAAGATTCAAATTTTCTCTTCTCGTTGTTGAGTCATATTCGTTCTTTTGCCGACGTCGACGTTTCCTTGGAGGTGAGTTTGTAGAAACTTTTGATTACGATGACTTTGTTACGTCGACAAATACAACCTCCTTGACAAAAATTACGTCCGGGCTTTTTTCTGGTGCATCTGAAACAGTCGGCTCCTTTGGTTAATTAGCTCGTCCAACCTTTCCGGCTGTCTACTTATTTTCAACTCATCTCTTGTCACCTTTACATATCGTCGTAACCAAGGATTGTAGAGAAGCATGGGAGATAGCATTGGAGATGGTGTGGCAGGCGGTGTAGGCGATTAGTTTTACTGTTCTTCGTGAAAATATCCAGAACTTGTTCTGTGCCCTAGTCGAAGATGCGTTACATGATATGCAGAATCTAGTATAAATCGCTACAAATGAAACACGAAAACTGGCATTCCTTCTTGCATTATAAACGGAGGTAGCCGATTGTCAATTTAATCTAATTATTTGAAATAAAATCAGCCCTACAAACCCTTTACACAGAAAACTTAGTTGTCCATAGACACTACTTAGTTGTCCATAGACACAAACTTGCGCACCTCGCTAGAACCGTACTATCTGAGCACATAGGTAAACATGCTCTAGATATTGAAATCGTAACCATCTGTTTCCGATTTGTAACCCGCGATTTGGAAGAAGGCTTCACTAGGCACTACATTTCTCCTAGAAGTAATATCCATTCTACACTTATTCTATAATAACAAAAATCGCTTTCATAAAAACCCACCTAATTTACTTTTCTAATATATCACTCTTAACCTTTAGACTGCCGGCATGGCTCATATATGAGCCACCGAGATGTGAGGTGTTTTATGTATAAATTTTGTACATCAAAAATATCAATTTATAAGGCAAAAATGCCGGCAGTCTAAAGGTTAAGCCCATAAAGATACCAGCTATCTAAGGCTACTCTTCTGTCTGACGTGATAAAAAATTGCGAAAAATTAAATTTATTACACATCTGCAAAAATAGAAAACTTTTCCGGGACATTAAGAAATATTCGCCATACGAAGTTCGCCTAGCAAAGAGTACCACATCAAAAGATTTAACTAACTGCGAAATAAAAATCACTAACCTTGTAGAAACTTTCTGCTTCCGCCTTCGTAGCCCTAACACGTCAGCATACTCAACGTTTAACTTCTACCCACCCGAACTACACAATTTAATACGCAGCCGTATTCACATGAACGAAAGCGCAAGCATTGAACATCTCATAAACAACATCTTATCCACAAACGGAGCTGCAGTCTCCTTAAAAGAATTTCTGAAACACAAGAAACTTACCATTACCAATACGTACAGCGACGCGCAGAGCGATACGTTTAAATCCGGATTAACTCTACCCGAGATAGCGCAAAAAGTGCGCACATTAAGCAATTACAGATCAGTGAAAAATAGTCTTCGCATCTTATATACCCGGGTCCTTTGGAGTGAGAGTTACCCATATTATTAGTTACGGCATGGAAGACGATACTCCCAAAATGTCGCTAACACAAGCGACACGTGAATACCGACCTAACAACTCAAATAAATCCAATCTAGTTGAAGCAATTACCTAATAATTCTGTAATTATAAACGAGAATCCAAATATTGACTGACCGAGCTGTCAAGTGTTGTTGGTCACCGAACCGCACGATTGCCGTACATGATATATAAAATAAACCCGAATAAGCAAAATGGTAACTTCATCAAGCAAGCTTCCGCCTTTTATGTAACATTACTTTTATGTAACACTATTATATTGTGCTAAAATAATATTTACCATTTCAGATCAAAGGAAAATTTACAGCTCACAATATTTAGAAGCAACATAAATAAATACAATCCATAAGCTAGTATACACTATATATATAATATACATACATGTATTACTCATTAATAAAAAAATTGTACATCGAGGAAAGGTACAGAAATAAATGTAAAATGGCACACAGCCATACACTCACGAACAGAAACACACACGATACACTCTATACACACGAATCATATGCAAAAAAATTTTTTTTCTTTTCACAAAAGGGTCTTTATCACTACACCAATGAAGGAACTATTAAGGGATACTTATTTTCTAGTTCCGAATCCGATTGCGCCTACCAGCTTCGGTTGGTGGTTAACCGCAACTCAAAACATACTTACAACACGACGTGTAACTCCATCCTTCACTATTTTGATGGGGCGAGCAGCGTAATTTTTGTACAAAATATGAAATGCGAAGAAAATTGGGTATAACAAAAAAATCGGCAGGACTATAGCTACCTTCTAATACACGAAACACGTTTTTTTTATTCATCGTTAAAACTAAAACTAATGTAGTGTTATTGAACATTTAATATCTCAACATTGTCTCATGTATTGGTATGGCAAAAACCAAAAGTTGCAAGAGTTTGCGGAACCATCTGAATCCCGTAACTTAAGGACCCATGCGTTAAAATAATTTTATTTATTTCTTTTTAACAGGATGTCGGACCCAAATTACAGGAATCTACACCTTTCAACCCAAAAATTATATTTAAAATATTGTATTGCATACGGGTAGCTTAAAACATAAGGAAGGACTTGACGTATTGATTTTTATAAGAAAAAATCAATTTTTTAAAAAGTAATTGAGTAAACAATTTTTGGTCGGTAATTGTTAGTGAAACATAGCATAAACTTTCAAGCCAAACATCGTAATCAAATTATGGATTTAAAAATCTAAAAATATAAAATTTTGGGTATATTATTTAAAACATGCCAATGAGCTTCATGTTCAGGGTTTTTTAAAAATGTATTCATTTGTTTATAAAAAAAGTTAAAAGATGACCATTTTCTGAGTCCGACATTTCCTTAAGGGGGTTATGACAATATCCACTTTCTACAAAATTCGGTTAAAAAATTCTCGTAGGTATATTTTACTATAGTTAATATCATATTATTAAAATTTCAGATAGGTAAGCGGTATTAATTTTGCAGAAAAAAATTCATAAAGTTAAGTACCTATACGTGGGCTTTTATGAGAGCTTCCTTTTAAAACAGACATTTTTATTAATATCTTTAACAATTTTCTATGGATTTTTAAAAAAAACTAATATGTTATTCAATGAGGTATGTAAAATAACATAGATAAAACTAACAGTTAAGCGGTGTTCGATTTTAAGGATTAGCCGTTCGAAGTTTGAAGTTAACGTTATTAGTATATCTATATCGAGGTACAGTTTCGTTCAAATAGTTGGACAACAGCTCGTCTTTCCCTATTTGATCAAAATTTTCTGGATTGTAACACCATTATTTACTACAAAACAATATATTTTATAGAGCTATCGAAAATTTACAGTAAAAATAACTGATTAAATATAATAAAATTAACTTCTGATATGGATTGTATAACCCTCTTAAATAGAAGATTATCTTAACTTTCCTTGAAAAAAAGGGAATTATTTTTCATGAATAATGTTACAACATATTACATATAATGATTATAGCATCCAATAGATAATATAAATACATGTATGTGATTATTACACATTTTTCTTTATCTTCGTGAACTGACATCGATGGTAATACAGACAAAAAACGATATTACATTTGTAAACATTTGTAAATTAGAAAAAATAATGTCTTGTATATACGATGCTGGTTTAATAAATTAAGTATGTATGTGTATAATTAATTAATTTTTTACATGTTGAAACGTTTCTCACGATAAATTGATAAATCCACCAGCGGTCATTTGTACAGGCTTCTCTGCTCTCAACATCATGAATAATATTATACGATTTACATCGGAAGCATACTCTGTGTGTAACAATGTCGTACTGTGAGCTGCATCCAAGATTGCTACGCTCTGTTGCAATGTGTAAAAAAAAATAAAAGAATAAATATATACGTACGAAAGTATACGATTAGCTTACTTCATTTATCAGATGTTCATTGTCAAGTCATTGGCAAGTGAAAAATTGGAGTAAATTAAAAATTAATACTGCTATATATTTAACGGCATTTGGATCTCACCATGTAAGTTCAAAAATAAGTAATTTAATTAGAATAATTAATTAAAAGGTATCACTATTGGTGACATACCTGATAATAATGTTACCGACCGAGTTGAATAGTACAGTTATCAGATTTATTTATTATTTGTTCATGTAATACTCAAATAATACTGATCGAATCAGTTATGGCAAAAACTACTTTAATTAAATAAAATTTGGTAAATTAGATAAATCCAAGATATATCATTATAATCTTCATTTGAGTATCAGCTATTATATACAATATAATTAGTCTCGAGATTCTTTTATGATTTTTTTTGTCTCTCACAATGATATTATTTAGATTGTTACGTATTGTCAGAATAGGTCTAATATAATGCAGTTGTATTGTATTTCCATTTTTTTCATAAAAACCTGGTATAAATGGTAATTTTAATGTATCTAAAAAGTTTTTATTTTTAGTATTTTGGTTAACTGTGTCAATATTATTGCTGAATGTAATTTCATCTAACCTTTTCTTAGTATTATGATTTATAAATTTTTATGAATAGTTATTATCATATATATACATAATTGTTTTACAATACTTATGAATGTTAGATTTGAGAAATTTATAGTCAGATAATAAAAGGTGTATACACCGCAGCATCCTTTTGCTGTATAGTGTGACTCGATTCGAAGTTTCGAAATCTGCCTGAAAAAGTATCTTTTCTATACCAATTAGTTATAATTATTCGAATTTTTTCTAATTAATGGTATATCTAGAACATTAATATAGTATCGTGAATTGTAATCTACTACCGTAACAATTAAAAGTTTTGATAAATGTATTTAATTTGTTGTACAAAGTTTCCGACATATATTTCAACGGCATCTTTAAGGATACATTTGCACTGAATATATCTAACAGCCCAGGAATACTTTGTTAAAGGTATCTTTTATTTGTTGACTTGCAATTTTGTATGTAAATCGTAATATATTTAATTATCTAGTGCTTCTGCGCAGTTAGATTTTGTACAAAAGATTAAATTTTGTTAAATAAATGTAAAAAATATCTTGTTTTACTCACATGGGGAGTACTTGATCTCTGGGAAACGGATCTTATCCTAACTTAAGTATGTCTTTTATAATATAAAAATATGATGAAAGCCAAATTATTCCTTGCCAATGGATACTTTTATGATAGTTATTCGACATCTAATAATAATAGCAGTAATAATCGTTTATATCTCGGAAACAAATAGAGATAGGCACTCAAACTAAAAACTAGAAGAAAGTTGAGTTCAAGTTATAAAGGAAATATGAAATTAAAGATTATTTGGCCAAAAGAAATAATAAATTTGTCATATTAAATTTTGGTTACAATTTCTTTAATGTCTTACTTTCTTCATAACTTTACTCTAAATTAAGCAATTTAAACTTCTTTTTTTTCAAATCATATTAACTTGAACTCAACTTTCTTCTGGTTTTTAGTTTCAGTGCCTATCTTTATTTGTTACCAAGTTATAAACGATCAAATTGGAAGTAATTTTTACTGCTATTATTATTAGATGTCGAATAACTTTCGTAAGTGTTCATTGGCAAGGAATAATTTGGCTTTCTTCATATTTTTATATTACAAAAGACATAAGTTAGGATAAGATCCGTTTCTCGGAGGTCAAGTATTCCCCTTGTCAGTGAGTAACAATCAGGTAAGATACATCCCTAAGAGGATGTCGAATCCAAATTACCCTTTAACCGAATAATGCATGTTTAAAATATTTAATTAAATATGAAAACAAAATCAAGTAGAAAAAGTTAACGGGAAGAATTTTCGAAAAAATATGTCTTAAATTTTGAAAGTTATGAAGTAACATAGTTAATTTGATAGAATTTCCACTAAATTAATTTAACTTTATCATTAACGATAATTGTAAAATTAATTGTAAAATTTATAATTTCGTTAAAACAAAAAAGATAATAATGTTTAGGCATATAAAAATTCTGGAATTATATTAATTATTACCTGGAGAAGTCGTAATCCTATGAGTGAGACGTTGTAACTGGTACATAATATCTGTATCATAAGTAATTTACGCGTAAGATTTTCAATGTTTCGGCAAAAGCTATATGTGTATTCATTAGATAACATTAATTTTAATTTCAATGCCATGCAGTGTATAGAAAGAGGTATTTATTTACAGTTAATTATATGCAATAGCATATGTGGATCGGAGTCGCTTTTATCATATCTAACAATCGATTTTGCACCGATTTCCAAATAACCGCGAGCCATTATAATTAAATAAGGACTTATAATTTCTGTGCTCGATATAACAACGGTAAAACTCAGAATGAGAATAATTTGAAATAATATTACGATATTGTACCACGATTGTTCTTGAACGTCATCGTAAAACCTAGAAACAGATATACGAGAATATACAGGGTGTCAATTAAGTAACGAGACGGCTGAATATTTGCTAAGCTAGCATTTTTTTGACTAAGGTCAAGGTCTCTCTTTAAGTAATTTTCAACGAGGAATCCAATTTGACCTTCAATTTGACTTTGGACTTGACCTTCAAGGTTATTTCAAGTTCAACTTTGTTTTTTAAATGGGATCGCCTATTTTCGACACCGAAAATCAAAAGGGCGAAAAATTTTACGTTCACATATGTTGTGACGGAAATCGTCACACAATCTATTCACGACGAATAGAGTATTTAAATTGTCGAATTGTAAGTCGTCGGAGCCTTTCGTATGTCAAGGCCAACCGACGACACTTGTTTATTTTCCTACAAGTGTACAATTACGCGCGCAATAGTACGTAGGGATGAGAGCGCGAGAGTGTGTGTGTGTTTCCCACTCTCATCCCTTTTTCGAAAATTAGGCGATTGCCTAATCAGTACGTCCCGATCCGCCGCTCGAGGCGGACAAAAATATATCCGGTACCGATAGACAGTTTACGGCTAATAAGGCGCGTGAGGCGCAGAGCCATCGGTCACCCGGAACGTCCTCGTGAGTGAGCCGCGAGTGATTTTGTGTGTGTAAAGGACGGGAAGTGTCTGAGTGAGTGCGGACGCGGATCGCGAGGCACTCGCCGCGGCACAGGGCCGCCTTCCACCACCGCAGCCGACGTCGTCCTCCGTTGCCCAGGAGGACAAAAGGGACACGGATCGGCTGGGCCATCCACGGGGCGCACCCCGGTAAGTGTGTTATATACTACCGCGCGTTCCCCCCATTATCCCGAGTGTATGTGTGTGTGAGACCTCGGGAGTGTATTCGGGTACGCCGGTACCCGAATAGCGGAGATCGGGGCAAAGTCAACCGCAGGCGAGGGTCTCGATCCGGTTGACTCCCGATACTTCCGCCCGCGCGAAGTAACATTGTCGCGGCACACGGCCTGGATGGCCAATTGTTAATATAGTAAAATAAATGTTTCATTCTTATTATTTTAATTGAGTGAGTGTAATTATTATTTCTCCCCGCTCCCGCCGACATCCTTTAATTTTATATCGTGTCGAGGCAAGGAGGATTGCCCGAATCCTCCATACCGATCGTCCCAGCGAACTCGTGTTCCTGGCGACAGCCCGCAGTTCGCGATAAAATAATTAATTGTGTGCGCGGTATTGGGCAACGCGGCCCAACGGTTTTTATTAATTATATAAATTAATTAATTTTACCCGGGTACGCGAATACCACGTCACAATGTACTTTGGATACCTGAAAAATTTGACCTTGAGGGTTACTCCAAGGTCATTTCCTCCAACAAGGCTTTTAGATACCTTTAAATTGGTTTTTCATCGGTAAATTATGGTAAAATTAACAACTATTCTTTTGTAGCTTTTTACACGAGATAGTAAAGTGAACTTTATTTTTGACCTTAGGCTTCGAAGGTTATTTCAAGGTTAATAATTTTTTAAAAGGTTTATCTTTTATACTGAAAATCATTAGATCGGGAAATTTAATGTACAAAATCATATTTAGAGTGATTTTAAAATGGTCAAATCACGGTTAATTGTGGAAAAACCATCGAAACTTTGGCATCTATTAACTGGAGATGATTTTTAAACGAATAGATGTTTAGAATAATGGTAATCAACAATTTTGGCTATATTGACTTTGATTTTTTAAAATGCCAACCTTCCTTATTCTTACTTTTAGCGTCACCCAGAAACAACGACGTGGACGTAGTAAGTTTTGTTTCCTTTGGGGTGCTTGATTAACGTGAGTCCCGTTGCCTTTCACTTACAGGTTTCAAGTTTAACGACGATGCTCAAACTGAAAACCTTAAACTTCTTGACAAAAGCTAGACGATTGTAAAAATGAGGCACAGCATCACGAATCATTCCTCTATCAATTCTACCAGCCTCTTGTATGATTTAATTGCGCAGTTCCTCTAAGTTGCTTGGTTTAGTGATATAAACTTTATGCTTGAAGTAACCCCACAGAAAGTAATCGAGTGGATTCAGATCCAGAAATCTAGCTGGCCACTCGATTGCACCCTTTCTTCCAATTCATCTAAGAGGAAACTCAGCATCCAAATATGCTCGAACGTTTCGACCGAAATAAGCGGCTGCTCCATCCTGCTGAAACCAAGTTACATTATAATCATCACCTGCTATCTCTTTAATTCGTGGTATTATTTGATCTCTAAGTAACTGTTCATATAAATCTGCTGTGAGATTATCCTCGATAAAGAAAGGGCTTGTAAGAGTATCGTTCAAGATACCATCCCAACATTTAACTTTTGTGGATAATGTGTGTGATTTTCCAACATCCATGCAGGATTTGAGTCAGACCAATATCTGCAATTGTGTCCGTTAACTTCACCATTTAAAGTAAAAGTACCCTTATCCGAAAAAAATATATTGTATAAGAGTAAGGCTCTGTGTTACATTATTCATCATCGTTTCACAAAAATCGATCCGACGAACCGAATCGTCTTCGTTCAGCTACTGTACCAAATGGACTTTATAAGGATGAAAATTGCTGCTTTTAAGAATTTTTCGTACTACTTAATGAGACACTTTATCCTCATGACCAACTCTACGTAAACTAAGATGCGGATTTTCAATAAACGCTTGAGCAATTTCAACCTGTTTCTCCTCAGTTGCTACAATTCGATAGCTCCTAATCATATAATGCTATTTCAAAAAACGATTTCATACAATGCTAATTCAAAAGAATGTTTCATATCATTCTATTTCAGAAAGTTCTTTCATAGAAGGCTATTTCAAAAAGTTCTTTCATATAATGCTATTTCAAAAAACTGTTTCATATAATTCCATTTCAAAATAAATTTCATATAATGCTATTTGAAAAATACTTTCATAAGATTCTATTTCAGAATGTGATTTCATATAATTCTATTTAAAAATACAATTTCATATGATGCTATTTAAAACGTAATTTTATAGAATGATGTTTTAAAAAGTGTCAAAATAATTCTATCGAACCCGGGACTTTATTCAGTAAGACTAAAATCCCTAAAAAGTAAATAAAAGAAATTACTTAATTTTTAATGTTAATAATACGATATAATTAAATTATTTTAAAGAATGCAATATTTATTACTTATTAATAAAACTTTTAATTTCAGCATTAACATTATAGTTTACTTGAATAAACAATTTTTGTATCTATTTAAATAAAATATTTTAAAAAATTGATGTAAGTCTAACATACGCCATCTTATTGAAAATAATAGTGCACGAATAGAAAAAGAAAGAAAACGATTTTTTTAAAAGAAGGTAAAAAATAAATTTTGAAATTTTGAATACTTAATGCGACGAAAAAGATTTAACAAATTCTGTGTTTTTTGATGCTTTAATAGCAAGTCTTTGAATTCAGGAATCCCTAACTCAATAACTAAATGAAACATCCTGTCTTGATTCTTTGTCTTAAACTGAGTAGAAGTTGGTTGTACTCTACAAAATCACTCTAAATATGAAATTGTACATTAAATTTTCCGCTCTAATGATTGTCAGTATAAAAGGTAAACCTTTTACAAAATTGTTAACCTTGAAATAACCTTGGAAGCCTAAGGTCACAATAAAGTTCACTTTACGATTTCGTGTAAAAAGGTACAAATGAATAGTTGTTAATTTTACCGTAATTTACCGATGAAAAACCAATTGAAAGGTATCTAAAAGCCTTGTTGGAGTAAATGACCTTGGAGTAACCGTCAATGTCAAATTTTCAGGTATCCAAAGTATATATGTGAACCTAAAATTACCGCTCTTTCGATTTCTGGTGTCACATATAGGCGATCCCATTAGAAAAACAAAGTTGAACTTAAAATAACCTTAAAGGTCAAGTCCAAGGTCAAATTGAAGCTCACCATTGGATTCCTCGTTGAAAATTACTTAAAGAGAGACATTGACCTTAGTCTAAAAAATGTTAGCTTAGCAAATATTCAGCCGTCCCGTTACTTAATTAACACCCTGTATATACACACATAATTGTGCGTAAAACGTTATTTTATATCATTTGAAACTTACAATGACTTTTGAATAAATTTAGAGAAATAATAATAATGTTATTTGAGTGGTTAATTGATAGTTCTCTATCCCTATATATAACTATTCGATAAATGTTTGCATTTTTATAACACTAATATGTGATCAGTTCCATGGCAAGTGTAAAATTAATTTTGAAATTTTGTGAAATACACATCCAGGGATATTATTGCATGACATTAATGGCAAATGTAACATTCAGTTAGTAACTACGTGAACTTTTGCGTATATACGATGATTTTATTCCAGTTTTGAGCGACATGAACGTTTGATAGTCACAATGATTCAAATAATTAAAAAAAAAATAAATCTTTATTAGGTAACTAAGTTATCGTTTTCTATCCTTATATTTATGTTATCAATAGTAGTTTTCGTGCCAAGGCCGTAAAGTAGAACTTCGCAGGTCCTCGGACGCTACTTTACATGCGAGGCTGAAAAAGTTTACGGCCGAGGCGCGAACATTACTTTTCGAGAGAGTATCCGTAAAGTTCTTAGCAATTTCAATACAATATTTTTTTTGTACACGTGTCCGTAAAGTCGCACTTTACGTCCGCAAAACAGTACGTAAAGTCGCACTTTACGTCCGCAAAACAGTACGTAAAGTCGCACTTTACGTCCGCAAAACAGTACGTAAAGTCGTACTTTACGGATACTCTATCGAAAAGATTATTATAGACACAAACTTAAAAATTGCGAGAGTGCTCCCCAATGCTTTCTTTGTCCATCAAAGGATGCTCAGGGAGTAACTCATATGGCGGGGTCCGGAGCCTGCACCATCTGTAGGCGCGCGCTTGAAATCGCTAGAAAGGCCGCTTCACGATAAGTGGCAATCTCAACGAGGGAAGAAAGTATAAGGTAGGACCGAATAACGCACGTCACAGACACGCCTTCCAGCTTGAAGTAATGTGAAAAACAGTTCCGGGCTGGGTGGGTGAAAGCGTTGGGTTTGGAATTTTAGCCGGTAAAGATCCGGCACTGGCGACGAGTGCAGACCCTCGTCGTCGTCTTATGTAAGATTTCTCCAGTTTCTCACGGGAAAAAAAAAATAATAATAATAATTATAAGAATTATAATATTTCAAATTTTTTACAAGTGAAATAGGCCAAGAGAAAGTTATATCAAGAAATATAATATAATAACATATTTACATTTATCTTCTTCTTTTAGGTAAACAGTTTCTGCATTCAAGTAAATACTTAATATCATGTTAAACGTTTTAATGGATGTAAAACAATTTCACTATGAAATAAAAAACAAATCTTTGATACTTTTTATGCAGAAAAATGCTACAGTTTTTCAGTTTATATTGTTACTAATAAATAACTAATTAGCATCAATAGATGTGTTGAAATCATAATAAATTGTCAAATAGTTTCAATCTGATCACAATTTTGAATTATTTTCAATACATTTATTACTATATAAGATGTATTTAGAAACTGACAATTTGTTATTTTTAGCTTAAAAAATCTATTTCCAAATTTTTATTTTTATGAAACATTTTCAAAGAAGTGTATATTTTGGTAAGTGTGGGTTTGTTAAATTGACATGATAAAAACACTCTATAAGAAGATGCAGTCAAAATTCGCAAGTATAGTGTCAAATTTTACTTTTGTCCTACATTTTTTATCTTACTACACTTGTTTATTTTATTTCTCGTGTTATTATAACTGATCTTGTGTAATACATTAATCAATTGAAATGTGCAAAAAATCACATATATCATGTAAATTAAATTATACTTTTAAAAATGTTATCTAATAGTTTAAAATCTTTAATTTAACGCACATCTTTTTCTACTTAAATATAACTTAAAATTTTTTATTAACAAATAACTTTAGGTATATGTTTCTTTCAAAGAGTCTGGAATAGAAAGTACTAAAATCAAAATGAAATCAAGTATTTTGTGTCATATCATAAATCTAATTTTTATGGAAAATGTAAATTACTGACACTTTATAAAAAGTTACTGCACTAGAAAGAACTGAATTAAAAAGGGAATCCGCAAGATTTCAGTTGAAAAAAAACACATTTGTTTACAATAGTGCCATACATCATTTTGCTTACTTTTTTTGTTTATTTTATTCTAACCAATCTTATGTAATGCACAATCCAACAACTTGCAACCTCCTTTTTGCTCTTTTAAAATTTGATTCATTACAAAATAGATCCTTTCATCTGTTTCGCGTCGTCTTATGAATTCTTTCAAATCATAATAATAATAAAATTTAAATCCATGCAAAATAAAATAAATAAATGCAACATCGTAACCAAGCAGGAACAAGCAGAAAAAGAAAAATAAAGAAAAAAAAGAAAATTTTATTACATGTATTAATAATTTAATTTTATACATATGGGAGATTCCATGTGAAGTGATCCAGTTAAAAAATAGAATTTTGTTTTAATGTATGGATTCAGTAAAAAACTACTTGAATAGAGTGTAGCTAAATTTTTAGACCTGTATTTCAATTAGTACCAGAGTTGTAGCCATTCAAAAAAATTTTTTGAAAAAATTGACTTTTTGGCCATGTTTATCACTTAATAACTCAAAATCTAACAATTTTTTCTTATATACATTAAATTTGAAAAAGTTTATTAATTTCAAGAAGAATCAGTTCAAATATTTCATTTATTTTATTTTAAAACATTAAATATAGTTATAATTAATGAAAACCTTTATAATAAAAAAAAGGGTTGTACGATCAAAAACATTTTATCCATCCAAAAATCTAATTCATCGATGATTAATTAACTTCAAAATAATGCAAAGTTGAGTGCGGCAGGAGCATTTCAGACAAAGTTATGGTGTTTTAGTCAAATTTCATAAAAAAAGAGAGCGAATGCAATTTTATGAAGAAAACAGACTAACCGTATACTTGCATTCAAACAATATGGGCACTATTATTCCTCAATATTACTAAAATATACTATTATTGTTAGTCACTGATACATTTAATCTCTAAGTTGCTTACAAACACAAAACAGTAGGTATAAGCAGTTATACCTGTTATATAATTGGATAAATACCTGAAACTTTTTATAATTCCAATAAATCCAATTATATAACAGGTATAACTAAAGTATCAGACTTAATAACAACTAAATAAAAGTATCAGTAACTAACATAAAATATATATTTTAGTATTATTGAAGAAGAATAGGGTTGGTTTGAATACAAGTATCGGTTAGTCTGTTTTCTTCATAAAATGCATTCGCTCTCTTTTATTGTCCTACATTTTTCTATTTAATACACTTGTTTATTTTTATTTCTGTGTAATTATAACTGATCTGTGTTAATACATTAATCAATGAAATGTGCAAAAATCACATATATAATGAAATTAAATTATACTTTTAAAACATGTTATCTAATAGTTTAAAATCTTTTAATTTAAACGCACATCTTTTTCTACTTAAATATAACTTAAAATTTTTTATTAACAAATAACTTTAGGTATATGTTTCTTTTCAAAGAGTCTGGAATAGAAAGTACTAAAATCAAAATGAAATCAAGTATTTTGTGTCATATCATAAATCTAATTTTTATGGAAAATGTAAATTACTGACACTTTATAAAAAGTTACTGCACTAGAAAGAACTGAATTAAAAAGGGAATCCGCAAGATTTCAGTTGAAAAAAAACACATTTGTTTACAATAGTGCCATACATCATTTTGCTTACTTTTTTTGTTTATTTTATTCTAACCAATCTTATGTAATGCACAATCCAACAACTTGCAACCTCCTTTTTGCTCTTTTAAAATTTGATTCATTACAAAATAGATCCTTTCATCTGTTTCGCGTCGTCTTATGAATTCTTTCAAATCATAATAATAATAAAATTTAAATCCATGCAAAATAAAATAAATAAATGCAACATCGTAACCAAGCAGGAACAAGCAGAAAAAGAAAAATAAAGAAAAAAAAGAAAATTTTATTACATGTATTAATAATTTAATTTTATACATATGGGAGATTCCATGTGAAGTGATCCAGTTAAAAAATAGAATTTTGTTTTAATGTATGGATTCAGTAAAAAACTACTTGAATAGAGTGTAGCTAAATTTTTAGACCTGTATTTCAATTAGTACCAGAGTTGTAGCCAATCAAAAAAATTTTTTGAAAAAATTGACTTTTTGGCCATGTTTATCACTTAATAACTCAAAATCTAACAATTTTTTCTTATATACATTAAATTTGAAAAAGTTTATTAATTTCAAGAAGAATCAGTTCAAATATTTCATTTATTTTATTTTAAAACATTGAATATAGTTATAATTAATGAAAACCTTTATAATAAAAAAAAGGGTTGTACGATCAAAAACATTTTATCCATCCAAAAATCTAATTCATCGATGATTAATTAACTTCAAAATAATGCAAAGTTTGAGTGCGGCAGAGCATTTCAGACAAAGTTATGGTGTTTTTAGTCAAATTTCATAAAAAAAGAGAGCGAATGCATTTTATGAAGAAAACAGACTAACCGTATACTTGCATTCAAACAATATGGCACTATTATTCCTCAATATTACTAAAATATACTATTTATTGTTAGTCACTGATACATTTTAATCTCTAAGTTGCTTACAAACACAAAACAGTAGGTATAAGCAGTTATACCTGTTATATAATTGGATAAATACCTGAAACTTTTTATAATTCCAATAAATCCAATTATATAACAGGTATAACTAAAAGTATCAGACTTAAATAACAACTAAATAAAAGTATCAGTAACTAACATAAAATAGTATATTTTAGTATTATTGAAGAATAATAGTGTTGTTTGAATACAAGTATACGGTTAGTCTGTTTTCTTCATAAAATGCATTCGCTCTCTTTTTTTATGAAATTTGCATAAAAACACCATAACTTTGTCTGAAATGCTCTGCCGCACTCAAACTTTGCATTATTTTGAAGGTAATTAATCATCGAAGAATTAGATTTTTGGATGGATAAAATATTTTTGATCGTACAACCCTTTTTTTTACTATAAAGGTTTTTATTGATTATAACTATATTCAAAGTTTTAAAATAAAATAAATGAAATATTTGAACTGATTCTTCTTGAAATTAATAAACTTTTTCAAATTTAATGTATATAACAAAAAATTGTTAGATTTTGAGTTATTAAGTGATAAACATGGCCAAAAAGTCAATTTTTTCAAAAAATTCGATTTTTTGATTGGCTACAACTCTGGTACTAATTGAAATTCAGGTCTAAAAATTTAGCTACACTCTATTCAAGTAGTTTTTTACTGATTCCATACATTAAAACAAAATTCTATTTTTTAACTGGATCACTTCACATGGAATCTCCCATATATATGGGGTATTCCACGTGAAATGGTCCGATCAAAATTTTAAATGCACCAAATTTTGGGTACACGTTGCAAGTGTTTTTCAGAATACAGAAAAAAATTATTAATAAAAATCTATCAACTTTTACTATAGAGCATTATATGTAACATTCGTTACTAATTATGTCTAGAATTTATTCTTCTGGGTTAGAATTTCTAATCTCAAGGTCAATGTTACATAAACTACATGTCAATATTCAACTTGAAAAAAGTGTAAGTGCGCCACAATTGATATTTTTATCCAAAAGTCTAAAAGAAAGCTTGGGGCAGTACCTTTCAAATGGTCTGTAGCATTTTTATGGCCTTCAATTCTGTAAAAAGTATTGATAATTTGAAGAAAAACCAAAAAATCACAAAAATTTACATGGTAATTCCCATTTAAATTATAAAACTTTTATAATTCCAATAAATCCAATTATATAACAGGTATAACTGCTTATGCCTACTGTTTTGTGTTTGTAAGCAGCTTAGAGATTGGAAAGTATCAGTGACTAACAATAAATAGTATATTTTAGTATTCTTGAGAAATAATAGTGCCATATTGTTTGAATGCAAGTATACGGTTACTCTGTTTTTTTCATAAAATGCATTCGCTCTCTTTTTTTAAGAAATTTGCCTAAAAACAGCATAACTTTATCAGAAATGTTCTACCGCACTCAAACTTTGAATCAATTTGAAGGTAATTAATCATCGATGAATTAGATTTTTGGATGGGTAAAATGTTTTTGATTGTACAACCCTTTTTTTTATTATAAAGGTTTTCATTAATTATAACTATATTCAATGTTTTAAACTAATATAAATTAAATATTTCAACAGATTTTTCTTGAAATTTATAAACTTTTTCAAATTTAATGTATATAAGAAAAAATTGTTAGATTTTGAGTTATTAAGTGATAAAAATGGGCAATAAGTCATTTTTTTCAAAAAATTCGATTTTTTGATTGGTTACAGCTCTGGTACTAATTGAAATTCAGGTCTAAAAATTTAGCTGCACTCTATTCAAGTAGTTTTTTTAGTGATTCCATACATTAAAACAAAATTCTATTTTTTAACTGGATCACTTCGCATGGAATCTCCCATATATATATATATATATATATATGTATATATATATTATATTTTTATTTCTAGATATACAACAATTGAGTTTCTCGATATGGTTGCTCATCAAAGGCGCTATCATTTAGCGAGAGGTACAAAAATTACCGAAACAATATGCAGAGAAAAAGTTCCGTAAACTTTAACGAATAAGTTGTTTGGACCAATATTTCCACCGCGAAAACTATAGTTTTGTGACTCACAAAGATAAGTTCCGCCCTCTGCGTCACGGATGTCGTTGCAACTTTGGAAATTATTTTTTCATATTTAAATATGAAAGGGTTCATATGAAATTCAATCTCATAGGCTGTGTGGCATTGTATTATATTGTATTAAAATATGATTTATATTACTTGATGATAACTCGGAAACTCAAACTGAATTGTAGCCAAAAGCTGAGATCAACTAAATACGATTTGAAAAAAATACGCTAAAATGTTTTAATATGACCAAAATTTATGGAATATATAAAAATTAGACATAATTTTAACAAAATTTAGTATTGTAATTTTGTAAACTTTCTAGGTAAAAAATTTGTAATTAATTTTTATATCTTATATAACTTTTGACTATATTAAAAAAGTTAAGTTTTAAATCGTATCTACTTTTCCCCAGCTTTTTGCTAGATTTACGTTTGAGTGTCTATAGCTTATATTTAT
Source organism: Theocolax elegans (assembly GCA_026168455.1). Lineage (NCBI taxonomy): Eukaryota > Metazoa > Arthropoda > Insecta > Hymenoptera > Cerocephalidae > Theocolax > Theocolax elegans. The sequence goes on along the minus strand of CM047431.1, from coordinate 45,359,028 downwards.
GTCTAAATTAATACTGACGCTTAATTTTTTACAATTTTTTATTAACGGCATATAATTTTTGTTAAACAGTCTATGAGATATAATTTCATATAAATGTACCAGAAAACAGTTTCCTACGTTGCAACATAATTTGTATCCCGGAAGGAGAAGCTATTTTGTTATAAAAATTTATCGAGCTATATAAGCTGAATAAAGTTTTTGACTGACTGTGCGTGAAGTTGATGCATGAAATTGAAAAATTCGTGTCTGAAGTGAATATTATTTCACGCAATTAGACGTTCGTATAGTGAAATATCTACTTCCCGCCCAGTCAATCAAAATAAGGTTTTCAAAAGTAGATCGTTTGAATTATATTACAATGTTTCTATCTGAATACTTATTTACTTATACTATACACATATGCGTCTATAATTGTCGAGCAAATATTGTAATTTAATTTTAACCGAAGCTTTAATTAGTTATTATTACCGGAGAAAATCTGTTGAATTTTACGGAGGTTTTTTTCTCTGAGTATTAAAGCTTTACATAAACCAGTA